>VZUI01036883.1:0-47122 GCA_013401135.1 Cettia cetti | reverse complement strand
TACCTAAACACTAGCAAATCAAAGGTAACTTGGGAGTGGTCTTAACAGACACTGTGGCAGCTGCTGGCTGAATCTTCTCCGAGGGCAACTTGACCTTGGAGGTAAATTCCATGATGGACAAAGGGAAAAAGAATACATAAAAGAACCAATGGGGAACAGTCTCTGGGCAGAGACCAAAGTAGTCATAGAAACCCTTATCAAACTATGATAGTAACAAATTCCAAGGTATGGGGCCCACACCAGGGTAACTAAAACTACACAAAAGTTATAATAAAAATCCTAAACTTATATCTAAAACCTATAAAACAAATTCTGCATCCCCACACCCGCCCTTCCAGAATATCTGTGTTTGTACTATTGTGGCAAGTAATGGCTGCAACCAGAGGGGACTCTAAGGATGCCAAACACAACCCACCCACAGTAAAGAAACAGCTCCTGCCCCCAAAAGCAGTCATAACTTAAAACAAGGCGAAATGAGGGGGATGAACCAAATACAGAGGACAAGGTAAAAGGATGGAAAAGTTATTATATGAACAGGACTTTTAACTGACTGTCTCTACTCCCCCTCCTATTTTTTAGAGAGCTTAGCTGCCCACAACCAACACATCATAAATACTAAAACCATGAATTGGAGCTTGAGGCTTATTTTTTGTCCAGAAAAGGGCAGAAATATAACAAAGAGCTACCTTAATGCAGGGAAAATCAGCTGTTCCCATGCTCTTTTAAGCAAGTAATTACAAGAGATTGGGTGATTCTCTAGAGGTGTGTTAGGGGAGGCAGGGATTTAAATGCTGCTCTGAATTTTACAACAGGGGAAGGTACTTATATACCCTGACCTGGCCCTGCTTTTTATGACTGGCTTATTCCATTCTCAGATGCCTACAAAGGATGAGAAAGAATGAGAAAGTGTAGGAGTACCCTTCTTTTATCCCTGCCTGAAGCAAGGAGAATGTTTAATTTATAGCATGCCCACTACACACACCCCTCCACAGCTTGTATCACTCAGAATCCACAGCAGAAGGACATGACATTTCTCCAGATTGCAATATGTCCATTCATTTTCAGATACCAGTACTTCTGCTTAGGATAACTACTGCACACCAGGAAATTACTAGGGGGAAAAAAAGAAAGAAAAAAACAAAATCGCCATGTGCCAAGAGAAAAGGGGACACATGTGCCAAGCTCTTTTCCAAGAAGATTATGCTAGAAAACTACACAGTGATCTGAAAGGATAACTTCAGATGAATAGACTCATATGCAGCCCATGTACTTAGCCCGTATGCCAACTGCCAATAGAGCACAGCTCTGCTATTCATCCCATATGATTGTAAAAGGGTGGGAGTTGGAAGCTTTGCCCTGCCAAAATGCCAGCCACTAGCCAAAAGGTACATTTGGTTGCTTGTCAGTGCAGCAGATGTGAAATGGGCAGCCTTTCCCTTCTCTGACCTCCTCAAGGACAGCAAAAACAGCACCAGAAAAGAACAGAGATCAGCAAAACCAACTGATTTTCTGAAAGTTCTGCTGTTTGGCAGAACTACTCCCCCATCATGTTTTTTTTTCCCCAGCAGAAATTTGTCAAGAAAAATAATCCCCTTAATATTTATCTCTCATATAAGAAAATCCAGGGAGCTGAGGACATTCAGATTAAACAAAAAAGGAGAGAGTTATCAATAGAAGCAAGAAGGGCTTGTGCTGACAGGATTAAGAGGAATGCTGACGAGCTGGGGGTAATACTGAACACATAGGACTCAGACACCACAGAAAGATAAGCCCATAGGAAATCTCTCTGTTTTCTCTTACAAATGCCCTGCTTACTCACTGCCTTTTGAAGCACTAAAACATGTAGTGGTGTGTCTCATATCTGGAGGCACACTTTTTAAATTTCAATTATTGTGTAAGTAAGTACTGGGGAGAGAAGTTGCTTCACCTTGCAGCATGGAAGAAAACTATTGCAACCATAAATACAGAAGGAGAAGGCAGGAGGAAAGGAGTTTCACTCTGTGAGTCCAGTTGAATCAGTGCCAGAGAGAAACCAGGTGCAAACAGGCCAACTAGAAATCTGTATGTAACAGTTCTACCCTTAGAAAACATTGCTCTAAATAAAGATACGACAAAAAAGCAGTCTTGCCACTTAACGCAAAAATAAATATTTGCCCAATCCCACCACACTATAAAACAGTCAAAAGAGGGAGTTAACTGCACCAGCTAGACAGATTCCATGCAAAACAGAGACAGCAGAGATGTGAGCAGATGTACAGAGGAGAAGTTTCACAGAGTTACCATTCTGAAGGGGAAAGGATGCTTGCTCCTTGGTATGCTTACCACCTTGTAGGAACCCCACCGAAAAACTGACAAGCCAAAAATACTCAGTTTGAGCCTTAAAAAGGCTAAGATTTTTACGTCTGCCTGTTAGGAGGAACTCCTGTATTACATAATTCTAAGAAAGCTGATTGGATAAATTCATGGGTGATAAGCTTTTTTAAAACTTACTCATTTAATTAGGCATTGTATTTTCAAATTGGAAACTGCATTTAAAGCCACTGGGACACTGAAGTTATTAAATGTAGGGTTTATTTACAGAGCCAACCTTTGCAGCATATTTAGTTAATAAAATATAGGTAAATTGTATGTGCTATTAATAAGCTTATTAAAACAGCTAACCCAAAACATTTCTTACTTAATACAGCAATCCATAACCTCAAAGAACTTCTCTTTCCCTGTTCAAGGGAATTCACTGGGACCAAACTCCTATTTTTAAATTCAGGCTATAAATGGCATGTTCAAAGAGGTTAATTTGAGTGGCTGTTGTTTTGACATGTTCTATCCAATCAGAATAATAACTTCAACATATTTCACTTAGTCACAACTCCTTTTAAAAAAAAATTCTTGTTATCTTGGTAGTGCCAGGAAATTATGGAATTTCACCTTAGCAACTCTGCAATACAGTAATAAAGATCAGATGGAAACACCTCTATAAGTAGAACACACTTCCATCTACAAAAGCACTACCAATACCAACACCTCCAGCCTGAAACACCAGGGACAAAGGCAAAGACTAGGAACTAATTGTCACAATGAAGAACTATGTTTCTCAATTACTATACTGTTATTGTGTTCTCTCAACTACACATAAATATCTACGAGATTTCCCAAGCACTCCTGAAGTGAATTAACAAAATTCTCACTATATTCCATTTCCCTTTCCAGCCCAAAGAAGATGCAAGGTGGTAATATATCACAGTTACATGCACCCACGCAAGTTAAGGAAGAACTAGATGACGTGTTACACTGATCAAAGAGAAAGCAAGCCTTTCTCCTTTAACAGCTTGTAAAGGTTTTAGCTTGTGACCAGGTGGAAACACCAAAATATGTAATGGTTTTTTGTTTGCCAATTTATAGTTTGTTTCCGGGCCAATGCACCAATAATATGATGGTTTAGTGTTTGCTGGTTTTAGATATTGACTAGAAGAACTCAAAAAGCAGAACAGGCTTACCTTAAAATTACAAAAGATAGTTTATTCACACACATCAAGAAGAAGGAAATAAGAAAAAAACCCCAAATGACACCTTCAAAACATCCATCTCTCCCCCACAAGTATTCACTTTTCCACACACAACATAAAAAGATAAAACCTGTAATTTTTACCATTTAAAAAGTCTTTCATTAGTTCTTTTTGGAAAGGAGTCTCTCTGAATCTCATGGAGACACAGTCACACAAGCAACAATCCTCTGGACACACCTGTTCACTTTGGTGCTTTAAGACAGGAAATAGGTCCAATCCAACATAACAGAGCCAGACTTTAAAGCATGGTGAATATTTGGGTCTTCAAGTTGATTTCAGCACCAGAAGACCCACTGCTTCCTCTAAGGATGTATCAATACAAAATACCATGGAAAAGGTAGAGAACTGGGAAGAGCAGTCAGCCTCATTTACTAGAATTGTTATGGGATGTACAACACTTGGTCCATTATGCCATTTGACCTTTTTAAGGCTGAGCTGATTGCATAATAAACACCAAGTCCACATTTCATGCTTTATTTTATGCATACAAAAATTCTGCGGGTGCATAATCATCAAAAAGCTAAACAGTCCATGAAAGAGACTGCAACAAGGCTGGAGGAGTTACTAAATCCCATTTGGTCACAAAAATTGTCTCTGCCTTGGAATGAAACAAACAACTTTGACTTTCCAAAAGGCATTTCATCAGGAAGGTATATGGCACACAGTAATTACCCATGTTCTCCAAAGCGTCGAGACAGATGACCAGCTGCATACCTATTCTCCTCCTGGCCTAGCTCCCAAATACTCTGGCATTTCCCCTTGTTGCCTACATTAATGTGACTGAAGACAAAGGCAAACTGCATTAAGGTTTCTGGCAGTGGGGTAGCACTTCATGTTTTAAGGACCACAGGCTAAGCGTCAGTTACAACAGTAACTGTGTACAACATGCTACAAACGCCCTGTTAGGAAACATAACAGCTCCAAACCACTCTGTTCTGTGAAATATTTTAGCAGAGTTTTGCCAGGGTACAGTCAGGTTAAGTATTCTGTGCATCCTTGAAACCCAAATGTTCATGCCACCAACTGTGACTAACTTCTCACACACACTTCCTGGATGGGAAACTAAAGGTGGCTAAATTTCTATTTGGTTTGAGGGTTTGGAGGGGGAAGGGGGGGTTGTTGGTTGTTTGTTTGTTTTGGGGTTTTTATTTGGGTTTTGTTTTAATTTCAAATAAAAATAGTGTTTACTGTTCTGCATCATTTGCCTCTGTCCTTATAAAACAGGACACCTGACAATCCAGAAGCAAATAAAAGCAGCTTCTCTGCAGTGATATGGTATGACCAGAACCGCTCCAAGTCACCTGTTACCCTCTGAAGCCTCATTCAGAAAATCACTTGCCTCTTTTGAAGGAAAGAGCACTTACAATAAGAAGTTACTGCCGTTGTTACAGTTTTAATTTAATCTAATTGCCCAATTACAGCTGCTCCCATTTTCACAAGAGACTATATTATCTGAAATATTCCTCTACCTAGAAGAGTCTTTACTGACATCACGCAGGTACAGTGTAATTTATTTCAGATAAAGATGAAGAAAGAAACAAAGTAAAGCTCTCAGGAAAGAGTGAAGCAAGACTGTGTTTCCCCTCTGTGGCAAAATGTAGCAACTTCATGAACAAAATGGCACCAGAAACCATCTTTTAAAAACACAGAAAGGTATGGGGGGGAAAGGGAGAAAAAAAAAAAGTACTAAAAGACTAGCAGTTCTACAGCTGTATTTGGAATAAGGGACTACCCACAAAAGGAATGCAGGGTGAAAAGAACTATAGGGAACATGAGGTGCAAAGGAAAGACTGTGAAGTAAATTTCTCCCAGATATTTCTTCAAAGAGCATAGCAAATTCAGGAACAGATTCCATGGCAATTGTGCAATGCAACCCAAAAGAGCTAACTGTTGTCCAGGGATATTTATGATGCTTTATACAGGGAGGCTATTATCCCTTGGAATGGACTACAGAAGAATCATTTTGCTACTTCACAGGTCCAAAGCTCTAAAAATCTGTGTTACACTTAGGAGAGTAAAAGTGAAGTATGCAGAAGTGATCAAAAGAGAACAGGCTGGGTTTATAGCCTGCAGGAGAAACAACTGATCATATATTCTTCCTATGACAAACAACTGAGAAAGTAATTGAGAGCCTAGCAGAAACCAATGTTGTTACCTCAGCATTATTGATTTTCAGCAGACATCTTAATCTAACACATGACAAAACTTTGGTCATTCCAGTAAGATATAGCTTTCAAGGAAAAAATGATATTTATAAAGGTAGTTTATGGTTCAGTTAGAGATTCTTATGAAGTCAAGCTCAGGCTATAAAGGAATAGAAAGAAAAAGACTTCTTAAAAACAAAATGGATAGAAAGTTTGATTAAAAGGTAAAAATATCATTCAAGTATACTAAAGCAGAAGGATCCTCTGATCTTCAAAACACTAAAAAGAGGTAGTAAAAACATAACTTTAAAATACTGTAGTAAGAAAGCTTTATTCTTATCAAAGAGATGAGTGGCACTGAGGACTCACAATTCACCTGTTAGGCAATCTTTAAAAAATTTCTTGCAAAACTTACCGGAAAGGCCCCCACTGTTTATAGTAAAAGAAATGGGAGTTATTTACACAGGCATATATAAAAAAATGAAGCCATAACAGGAAAAGAAGATAAAAGTCTATATAGTCCTTTGTTAACATTCAAACTCAAAGAAATACAGCAGTAAAGAAATTAAAATTATTAATACTAAAGAGCAAAAACTCATAAAATTAGAATAAACATCTTATAAATATTTGTTCAGAGAAAAAAGGGAATTCAGCTCACAGTAATTACAAAGACTGCATCTTCAATTAAAAAGGAAAAAAAAATAAAAGAAAGGGAGAATTGCATACAACTAAAAAATTCCTTCCTATCTTCCTTCTGTTTCTCCTACAAGCAGCCTGCCCTTTCCAGTCTCAGGCACCACTCTCTGCACATCCCAGTCACCTGTTTCCTGGGAATATCTGAGCCATTTCCCCCACTTTGGCTTTTCAGCCTGCAGGGGGTAATGTACCACTCATGGAGTTTCAGGTGGTGACACTAATTGGGCTCTCTTCAGCAGATGTTTCCTACCTGCTAAAGTCAGTACTGCCTTCTTCCCAGCTGCATCATATTAGCAAACCATAGCTGATTAACACAGATGGCCCTTTCTCTGTTTTTTCCAACTGACAAAGAGTCTACTAAGAATTATTAAGTCCCAAAGATAACAGTCAAGCACAGTTTTTACATGCTTGTGACAAATTCTTACTTGTGAAATGAAATCTGACCTAGAGCTCTCTAGAAATCAGGCCTGGTGAGATGACCATTCATCATTCTCTAATATGCTTGGGGTAGGCTATCTAATAACAACCCAGTCCTGCACCTCTCCTGCCATCACACTGCTGCTGTTGCTTTTGTGCACTCAGACAAAATGCCCTTAAGAGAAGGGAAAAAGCACTTGCTTCCAAAAGTACTCTTTATTTTTGGTATCCATTCACAAGGCTGGTATGAATCCAGTCTGCTGGGCCTTGACACAGATTTTTTTCAGATGTCAAAAAAGAGGCAAAATATATAGGCATGGGAGAGCCTGGTTAATGAAGTGTCACAGCTATGGTTGATTTGTTCACTGCTTCTTTAATTTTATTATGTGTATCAGAGTGATAAGGAGCAACATTTCTCACATTTTGTTTATGCACTATACAGTTTAAGGCTTAAATGGAGCAGCATCTTGAGACTTATAGCAGGCTTTGCAAGTGAACAGAATGCTCCACTCATATTGTGTCTATTTCAATTACGTGAGGACCATTTGTAGGAGCAAATTAATGCTAAGCTTTATTCCTCAGTAACAAACACCCATTGTACCACTGTCCATGCACTTGTTCCAAGTGTGAGGCTGGACTGTGACCTGGAAGGAGACCATTCAGAAAAGTCTGACATCTGTTTTGAGGAATTCAATGTGCCTCTGATCCACGTACTTTGACTGCAAACTCTCTTTGTCAGGAGAACTGCTTCTATCATTGGATCTGTCAAGCTGAGCCACTGAACAAGCCATTTCACTGGGTCTCCCCCAGTCAAGCTCAATTTGAGTTTTACAGTCCTTGATACTTGTAGGATATTGTCATAGAAGCCATTAATGTACTTTGCACCGGGAATTATGCTGCTTGGCAGGGGCTATCTCTCCTCACGATACCTGCATGTCCAAAGCTCAACCTAGTCTTGTAATGAGATTGCAAAAAGTAGTCATATATATTCAAAATGTTGGCCTGTAAGCCAGTACGGCCTGAAAATATTTACCAATATGTCAAAATGCTTGTAGCTGAAAACCGTTTCTAAACCATTCGCTGTTTGCAAGTTTAATGGCTTAAGGCTTATGGGCTCATGAATCACCAGCTTTCTTAGCAGCAGCATCTGAAATGTTGATATCTTAGCCTTGAAATAGATGTGAAGGTACCACAGCCTTTACAAGCTGTTATCGAAAGACATACTTTAAAAGCTCCCACAAAAGACTGAATGCAATAGAAGTAGCTGAGCAGGATGAAAGTAACAGAAGCAACTTAGTTAAAGTCATTGTTCATGTCTGTGTTCCATTTCAGTGATTACCCTCCAGCTGGACAATGAATCATATTAAAGGAAGCTTTGCTACTTGCAGTTTGTCTGATAAAAAATCCAGATGACTTCAGAAGCAATGATGAGTATTTGGGAAACTATTAGTCTTATTTCAAATTACTGAATTCAACTAAAAAAAAAAAAATTGGAGAGCAATCCCATTTATCACAAATTTTAAAAAAAAAAAAAAAGTACCATTCTTAAAATTCCTAGATTTTCAGCTGAGAAGATGAATGAACATTTATGGCAAAATATTACTACAATAGATAATGTGTGGAATGAGTATCTCTAAGATCAAGGAGCTAATGCTGGTAAATGGCATACCCTGCTTTACAGAAATGCAAAATGAAATGTTAAGCATAATACTAGAAAGGTAACAGGGATGGAACAGACAAATACATAGCAAAACCAATTAGAAGAAATAAGAAATCTCAGTCATGAATAAAATAATAATTTTATATACAGTCCTCTAAAATACACCATCAAGTAAGTGATTTATCTAGGTCTTGCAAGGGGATATACACAGCAGAATGTAAATTTATAAAATATACACATTTTTCATCTACAACACCCAAGACAGATGAATGAACACATTAAATATGGTAAATAATTTCCGTTTCAATTTCAAAGAAAGATATTACAAAAAACCTATTAAAATAGAATAAATAAATACAATTGAATGGTTATGGGTTTGCTTATTTGTGGATATTTAAAAGGTAAGGAATTCATGGCCTTTATGGTATTTTCTGAGTATCTGGCCCAATCTATGCACACATTCATCCACAATGTCAATGCAGAAAACTTGTAAATATGCCTCTTCCCTCCTATCTTCTTGAACCAGATTAAAATCCCCATCTGTATCAAACATTTCTCTGAGGATGGCTAGGATCAGATCAGCCTCAGCTCTGCAAACTTCTTGCTCCATCAATATAGATAAAAATTACTATTTTGCCTCTCACTCGACCCATAACTCTTCATTATCAATCCTCATTTCACTCCAAACCCTCACACTCAGCCATGCAAAAACAAGCAGAAATATTTTGACATATTTTCAAGATTGTATGTTCATCTTCACAATTAAAAGGTTTGTCTAAAGTCTCATTACCTTGCTTACTACAACTTCTTTCCCCAGCTCTCATCTCATTCAAGTCCCACTTGCCCAGAATTTCAACCCAATCAGCAATTTCAGCAATTAATCTGACCAGAGGAATGCATGAATGCACTCTTCTTTGCTTTCTCCTTGTATTTGGGGTTTTACTCATTCTGCACTCATACTTGAAGTAAACTTTTAAACTGCTCCAAACTTCATTTTCTTTCCTCCTGAACACTTCTTAAAACTTTGCTCTGATTCCTCCTAAGAAATTTGAGTTAGGCTACTGCCAGGCACACTGCTCAATACAGTCCAATTCCCTACACTTCCTGCCCATGACCACAGTTTTACATTCACATTGTAAGCTTCTGGGGACAAAGACAGCCGTCTTCTCCTTCAGCTGTACACAAGTGTCAAACATTTTTCCACTTTACTCACTAAACCAAATACACGTAGCACTTACACTTGCTTTTCAACATTTTTGGCATGTTTTAGAGGACTGTGTGACTGCTATCCTCATTGTAAACAGAGGAAAACAACATGCAGATAACTAAGATTTTAAGTAAGCAACATTCAAATTATGCTTGAAGCTACACCAGCAACATTGCAGCCTGAATGAAACAGACATGACAAGCAACTCCAATGAATGCTTTCCAATGTCATAGGCCAATATAGCTTCAACAAAGGTGTAGGCCAACGACACATGTCAGGCTTATTTCCAGGGAGCTGTGCTGTTCAAACAAGCCTGTACACACTTCCTTTGGGGTATCTGTGACACACAGTGATTTTCCACCACAGAGTGAGTATGATTTTAGAGAGTCATCTGTACCCACTCTGGTCCACATCTATACCCAGGCTGTTCACACTGGACAGAGGCTGAAACACCCAGAGATTTCATTTCTTTTTAGTGCAGCAGTAAGACAATGAAGATGCTTATATACTACTCTTTACCACCACCTTGGAGCAAGCCACAGAATACCACCAATGACCTGGAAGGCACAGCCTGCTAGAACAGGCTGAGTTCACGTAGTTGACAAATGGAAAAGTGAAGAGGGAAATAAAAAGAAAAAAACAACAACAGAAAAAAAAATGTAAATTATGAGGACAGTGAAAGGAGAAACTTTCTACACTCAAGGCAAGTCATTTAGCATTTTACAGTGGTGCCTCAGTTACTAGGCACAACAGGTCCATGTAAAAATAGTTGCAAATGAAAGGCAGAAACTCAGAAGTGACGACAGCTTTAACCAGCAGGCTAACTCTGCCAGTCCCATTTCTACAATAAGTCTACACAGACACCCAGGTAGGTGGTGTGCAACATTCTCACATTGAAAAAGGAACCTCCCAAAAGGAAGGTTCCAGGAGAAGAAGAGACTATTGCATATATCAATTACCCAGTGTCTGTAAAACCTTGAATAGATTATCTATATGAATAAAGTGGAGCTTTATACACCCTGAGGTCAGCCACTATCCTGTCTGTCCTACTCCGTGTTTTACAAATGCGATCGTGTCCTGGCTCCAGCATGAATATGCTGCCAAAACCCTCCTACACTTTCAAGAGTGCAGTTCCAGAGAGAAGGTACTTTCAGGTATAGCAAATATGCCTACTGACTACAGCACTGGGAGCAACCCTGATTCCCCATGAAATCTGTGCAACTGGACTGACCTTACAGATCTGGCAGCAGTGGGGTTTGTATCCAAGCCCATATTACACTCAGTTTTTAATCTCTAGGAAGCCTTCACCTTACTTAGTACAAGTACAGGCAGAAATCTACCAAAATATTTAAATGCTCAGGTAGCCACGGCACACTGCAAGCACATGTCTAATAAATCTGTTAACCAAAGTTTTCTGTTCAGTATGTATCACAGAGTTAAGTAAACTGAAAACAGAAATGTCTCAAAGAAAATCTGATGGCTTCATTCTATCTAGCTGGAAGATTTTAACTCATTTGACACCCCACCTATGAAAGTGTTTCATCATGTCTTAGATATCTGAAAATCAGATTCCCTATCTAAAGGAAAGAATATGTTGTCCAGTACAGTGATAGGGTAAAACACCTGACACTGCCAACAGAGGTAAGCTATTACTGATTAACAGCTTGGGGGTGGGAGGAATCTCAGAAACACATTTAAGTATGTAGCAATTCAGTTCACCAGTTCTCTTGGAGCTATCAGAAACTTGATGTTCCCAGAGATGTCCAAATGGGGCATCTCGTCAAGTCGAGAGATCAACACAACACTGAAAACACACTGAGTGTGTTTCATTGAACAGAAAAACCCACGGCTCCCCTTCCCCTTGCGCTGCAGTTGTAGAGAAGGATCACTAGATGGAGCCGCACCGTCACAAATCTGATTTATGGCCCTGCAAGAGTTGTTGCCTCCTACAGTTGTTTGGCCTAAAACTGACGTGTTGCAGCACACGATGATAACTCATCTTCTGAAAGACGGGATGAAATGCTCTCATTTACAAACACAAAATGTATACAGAGAAAGTGACAAGATACTGAATGAAAAAAAGCCACCAAGAAACCAACAACACTCACAGCTTTCAAAATCAAATAAATTTTAGAAGTGAACTGGAAGTTATTTTATCTGCCAAGACAGATCATATGTCTTACTTTGTTCTGCAAATCAGAAATCACAGCAGACTCCCTAGTGAGTGACATGATCAGTTTCTGCAAAAGAAATACAAGAGCTCTGAGGGCAAGTCTTTGTAAATAAGCTCTAACACACTAAAAATGCAGTGATAGACAAACACATTTCCCATCAATACCCTGGTGGTATACTTAATCCCACACTTAAGATGTACTTAAAAAAGAATCTTTTTCTTCTAACTGCACTGACATTTGTTTTGCTCGCATAGGGAAACAGTTGAAATGTTTTCATCCAAACTTACCAACACAAAATTCACCTGGCTTTCTGGAGATAGATTATGTGCCAAAAGGGATGTTTTACCTCCTTTCATCCTGCATCTGTAGAGGCCAGGTTGCAACCCAGTCTATTCCTATGTATACCTGGTCTGTGTGCAATGGCAGTACTTTCACCTCCCATAGAATGTCAAAATGATAGATCTCCATATTTTGCTTGTGTTTTCCAAAACCCAGATACTACCAATATTTCACAAAATGAAATCAAATACCCAGCCCATCTCCAAAAGGCAGAGAAGCACATTAAAAAAGTCAGTTTTAGGCTGACATAAAAAAGATTACACAATCACTGTTGACTTATAAACCAACTTCCTCAGCAACAGATCTGGTCAGGGAGGAGATCTCTCAACAAGGATGTTAAGCAGTGGCAAGGGCACTGCTCCACCTCACCTGGAAGGTACTGCAGAACGGGGCTGAAACAGAATTGGAGAAACCCCGGCCTCATTCCCTCTCATGGAAGAATCTTCCTTGACCCCTTTCACCTGGAAATTCACAGGTCACAGGACTGAAATTCCAAAACTTTTACATACTTTTTGACGAGTAATTGCTCACACCTCAGCTGCAAAGAAACGTGTTCTAGGGGGAAGAGAGAACTCACTTCCTGGGCTAATTGGAGTACCAAGCCTCTTACGAGCATAGTTCTGTGAAAAGCTCCTCCATCTGAGCCCATTACGAGCTCCACGACACGTGAATGTGTTTTAAAACGAAGACTGCGGTGAAGCTGCACCAGAACCAGCCTCTGAGGAGGTGATAGCACAAATCCGAGGTGCTGTCTTTGTCACTTTTCACACCACAACCGAGTATGTCACCGAGAGGTAGGCGCGCATCTCTCGCGGGTGACCCATCCTCTCGCCACCCCAGCCGAGCCCGGCATCGGGCACGCCGGGGCGCGGGGACCCTAAGAGCCAGCAAGACGAACCCAAGCGCCGCCGGGCCGCCGGCCACGGGGCAGCGCGGCCCCGCCCTCCCGGGGCGGGCGAAGCGCAGCGCTCGGCGCCGCGTGTAACCGGGTCGGGCAGCGCCGCGCCGCTCCCTCCTGCCGCGCCGCTCCCTCCCGAATCCAAAATGCCGCTTCTCAGCGTTCCCAAAGAAGTGGTCGTCGGCACGGCGATGCTGGGGGTCGCCTTTGCCACGGGTATGCTTGCAGGTAAGCGGCGCCCCCCGAGCCCTGCCACATACACGGAGACGTGAGGGCTCCGCCTTCCTCGTGTCCCCAGCGGGGACGGGATGGGAACCGCAGCGCCCGGGCAGGACCCTCGCAGGGCGGGCAGGAATCCCCGCCGCGGGTGCAGCCCCGCAGCCGCCCCTAGAGCAGACCCCATGGGGCTGCCCTGCGGGCAGGGATTTATTTTGCTGAGCTGCGGCGGTAAATACACTGATGTTCTTAGAACACAAGTCAATCCCTATAATCCAGCTACCGCAGTGTGAGGCCGGGCCAAGGTCCCAGCGAAGGAGGACACGCTCCCCGCCCGGTCCCCTGCCTGCATTTGTTTGGCCAGCCCGGAAAGGCCGGGGTGCGGGCCTTGTGCACAGCATTGTTTTCTGGTAGCAGTTTCGCTTTCATTCCCCGGGGGCAGCGGAAGAACGAGCCCACGATCCAGGAGGGGAAGGAGACTGGTGTTGGGTTTGTGACGCGGACACTTGGTTACTTTGACTTAAGGCAAGTTGTTGAAATAATCTACATCTCTGCGTGATCGTCTGTAAAATAGAACCATTAACAGAAAATAAACCCCTCGAAATGAAAGTGTTCTGTAGTACCAAACAACTACCAGGAGATGTGGAAATAAATTTGTTGTTATTTCTTCAAAATATTTGATCCATTTGAAAAAAGAAACACTGGGTGTGAAAGCTGCAGTCAGTTCTGTATTTGAGTAGACGTACTAATCCTAAACTTAAGCTTTCAGCACCTACTTTGTCTGCATAATGGATTCATGCTAAACAAGCCGTTGAGCAATATCACATTTCCCCTGGCTGGAGGGCAGGGCAGTATCATGAGGAGAGCACAGGGTTTGAGAAGACACATCAGCTGATGGGCCTAAAACGCGGCAGTCTCTATTCATCTGCAAAACCAGGGTTCCAGACTAAGAAAATTGTGTGCCTTTCATGTTTCTTGTTTTGTGTTTCATGTGCACTTTTCATGTTTGTTCATGTTTCTCTCTTTAAATTTGCCCTTTGACTTTTGATGGGGTTACTTCTCCTGTAGGATTATGGCAATTTATAACTATCATATTGGTCACCGAACAACACAGTAGTGGAAGCCTTTCCCTTTCTAGCCTGGGCTAGACATCTTAGAGGCTAAAAAGAAGAGAAGGGAAAAGAGGAGAAGGGGAAAAAAATTGTAGTCCACTTAGTTGTCCAGCTATGTTGCATTTTCCATTTTCACGGCTATTTTAGAGCGGAAAACTTTTTAACCTTTAGTAATACCTCAATGCTTACTTTATTTAAAATGGCAATAACTGAAAAGTATAGAAGTTCTTATTATTACTTATTTTTTGTAGGTAAAAGATACCCTTCTTTAGTTTTTGGGACACCGAGTGGTATGATGGGGAAGAACAGCCCTCTCCGGCAATACATACTGGATCACTCTTTGCGGGAGCATCCAATTCTAAAGAAGCTGCGTGTGGTCAGTATCACATACACCTCATCCTGAACTGCTGGGATCCTGGTCACATTTCCTTCCTCTGTCTTATTTGCATACCTACTAGAGGGGTTTTTTTAACTGGTACTCCCCATGCTCTTCAATGTTCAGGGCTACCTACATGACCATTTAATAGTTTGGCATACATTTTTGACATGTCTTTCTATCCTCGGTGCCCAAGGCCATGTGTTAGGGCTGCACTTGATTTGGACTTGAACAGATGACTTCTGTTCATTTTGGTTGGCATATAAGGAACCTGTAGTGCAGAGAGGTGATGTCCTCCATCAGGCTCCAGTGTCAGAGATGAGACCAGACATCCTGACTCAGGCTTGAATAATTTCAGGTGAGACAAACTGTTCTTGTATAAAAGAAATTAAATGCTAATTGCTGGAACAGGTTGGTTGGAATGATCCCTAGCAGGAGGAAATAGGAAGAGATGCTTTCCCTTCAACTGGCATGGCACAGCCCTGTCACTGTTCTTTTCAGCCTTCTGATATAAATATTTTTGTAATGGAGTTTCTCACAGATGTTTACATAAACTGTGTATTATTATTGTAACTGTCTCTTCTTGTTGGCATTCCTCTCATGGGGAGGAGAAATTAGGTGAGCTTCTAGTTTGGCCAGTGCAGTTGGAGAGGTGACAACCTTCATCCTCCAATCCCTGGTCATTGTCCAAAATCTATATAAACCAAGGTCAAGAAATAAACACCCTCCTTTTGCCCTGACAACTTGACTGTGTGCGTATCGTTCATTTTGTGTCCTATAGCGACACAGCTCTGCTTCTCCATTGCCCATTCCTCAGTGCCAAGAGCTCTTCCACCCTGGGACGGGCACAGCTTCTCCACATTTGCACTGTGTAGCCAGGACTACCTGGTCTGACCTTTGGCAGACATGAACCTCGCAGTTCATTAAAGCATTCTGCTCATCTTGAAGGAAGTGCATCTGTTTGTGTAAATTCACAGAAATGAAGGGCTTTCAGAGTCAAAGTTCCTCTATGATTCTTTGTTAGTTACAAACATTGCTGAGTTTGCCACAGCCATGGTAATTTTGGAGCATATTACTGCTTTGGATATCCGCTGCTTATGACACACATAACATCCTCCTTAGTTATAGTTAAATTCAAACCAATTTCTAGCTCATAGATGGAGCATGAAGCCATCCAAAATGAGAAGACAGAGGTATCTGTTTTTCCTGGAGTTTCACTAGGATTTTTTTCTTTAGAATATTAGTTTGGTAGGTTTGGTTTTTGTTTGATGTGATGTGTTGGGTTTTTTTTTTCCTTTTCTAGCTCACTGCTGATCATCCCTGGGGCAGAATGATGGTGTCCTGTGAGCAGGCTCAGCTTATGGCCAATTTGGTCAAACTCATTAAAGCCAAGAAAGTTATTGAAGTAGGTAAGAGTTTCACTTCGTTGTAAAATAAAACTCTTGACTATTGTTCTCCAAATACAGCCATGTTTAACATAAAATATCCAGATACAGGAAGGCACTGCATAGCTGTCAGCAAACAGTCGGGCAAACTACAGCATGAAAAGGAATGTCTGATTTGCACTTGGTTGCCACTTTGTCTAACTGTACATTCAGTAGTTTTGGCATCGGCATGGATGGCTCATCAATTCCGAGGAATCTGAAAAACTAAGCTAAATAGATCTCTTGAGTCTTCAGCAGTTGCAGGACGGGGTGTATTATGTCCTTCCTGTATCAGTTTCTTGTTAGAATAAGATATTTTGCTGCACAGGCCCTGTATCAAATCCACTTTGCTTGATGCAGCTATATTATCAGGATGTCCTAAAAGACAGACTGATGCTGATCATCCAGGTATGGGTTCCCACCATCTTCATTCTTGACCTGGCTGTTAAAATTCCCTGGTATTTTGCTGTTCATCCAGTCTCTCTGGATTATATCTGCAAGACCAGACTCTGCCTTGTCTGTCCATGAGCCTTTTGGGAAAAGCTAATATTGAAGCTTGCTAAAAGATTGATTAAAAAAAAAAGTAAAAATTCCTCTCAACCTACCATTACATTAAAATGGAAGGAAAAATGAAAAATCTTTACTGTCTATTAACCAATTGCCATTTTTAATTCCTCTGGGGATTTTATTCCTGAAGAGAGCCCTGTATTCCTTTTTCCACTATACAGCAAGTGTTGATGTCTTTTATCATTTCCCTAGGTGTTTTCACAGGTTATAATGCCTTGAATATGGCACTTGTCCTGCCAGATAATGGCCGAGTTATTGCCTGTGATATAAATGAGGATTATGCCAAAATTGGAAGGCCACTGTGGAAGGAGGTAAGCAGCATCTCCTGTACACAATGGGTACAGCTGCCTTTACATGTGAGGAGATTTTGATATTTTAGACTTGCACATTCACACAGAAGTATTCTTATCATTAAAGAAGGTTGACAGAGTTCAGTTTGGGAAAAAACATAAGGGGTGTTTGGAATCTAGAAATAATAGAAAAACTATCTGAATCCCAGTCAGTCCCTGAGTACAGCCTACTAACAGGTTATTTCTTGACCACGTTTTATCAGCACTCTGTTCTTTTTCATCTTAGGCAGGAGTAGAGCATAAAATTGACCTGCGGATTAAGCCAGCAATTCAAACACTTGGTAAGTAACCTGAAATAACTGATTGTTTCCCCTTCCCTAGAGATAGAAGAGGGAGACAATAGACCCTCTATTAAGACCAAATATGGTTGTGAATGGGATCCCTTTTGCTAATAGGGAGGCAGCTTCTCTTATATTAAAAAGTAAAAATCTTTAGGAGTTCAGAATTTTCCTACCTACTAGCAGAGAGGAAGAAAATGCTTGTCCTATGTAGTGGGCTGTACTGGTCACTCACCTGTCCTGTCCATCACTTGGTTTAACCTACCAAGTACAATAGTACTCAGCTGTTTCTGGGAAAGCTGATTAAAACAGATTAATTAGACAAAGGCAAATTTCTCTTATCCATTGTCTATTCTAAGCAAGAATTCCTTCTAAGAGAGGAAGAGCTCTCTGAAAGGGCTGAGGTGCAGAAAAATTTCAGAAGCCAGTATATAACTTAGGCTGAATTGTGTTCAGAGAAGTTCAAATTTAGGATGTGCCAAAAGCGTTCAAGGCCACTAGTGAGGCAATGACATTTCTCATTCAAGGAAAGAGAAAATGTGGGGCAGAGAAAATACTAATAAATGTTCTGAAAATGCAAGAAATTTTCTAGGAGTGTTGGATGCAGGTTTCCAGCAAAGGTGTTTGATGAATCCACAAATCCATTGATAACCTTGTATTACTTTGAAATCCATCCTTTCTAAAGAGGTAAATATACACAGTTTGCTGGTATGCACACTCCTTGAAGTATGTCAAACTGCTCTGTTCGGGCACTGCTTCAGACAAAAAGATCTTCTGCTGACAGAGGCTATGGGCAGGTTAGAGGGGTGGCAGATGACCTTAGGAGACAGCAATCACGTCCTCTGCAACTGACAGTTTGGAATTCTCAGTCAAGAAGTCTCTTTAGGAGAACTTAAAATTGAACTCTATTTGCCTTGGCCCAGAGAGGGACTACTTACAGCAATTTTTTCTGTAAATATCTCTGACAGGGTTTGTTCATGACCTGTGTCATGGCACTTGATCTACAAGGAGAGATTAGCATTTAGAACCTGTTCAGAAAGTGAGAAGAATTTTAATCCACTCAAGAAAACAGTTGTCAGCTCAAAAAAAGCTGAAGGTGTAGGGTATGTCCAGTTTCAAAGTGCTTTACTTGTTTTTACTGTACCTTTCAGCAGTCCCAGCTGTATCCTTCAGGTTTGGAGCTACTCCACAAACTCCTAAGCACACAGAACACAGTAACTGCATGTTTTATGGCATTCATAATGTCTAGATTGGTTTCTGTGGGATAAGCTTTTCTAGTAATTACCTGTGGAAGAGTAGGCTGCCTGGTCAGGCAGAAGAAGGCAGCAAAAAACATTTAATGAGAACTTTGACACAAATGGATGACTTCCTCCTGCACAGCTCTAACCAGGCTGTAATGATTCACTTTGTTGCTCATCTAGATGAACTGTTGGCCAGTGGAGAAGCAGAAACCTTTGACTTCGCTTTCATTGATGCCGATAAAGAAAACTACAATGAGTACTATGAAAAATGCTTGCGCCTCATAAAGAAAGGGGGAATAATAGCTATTGATAATGTAAGTACTGCAGTTCTGATGGTAATGCACAGGCAGTTACTGCTTCTGGCTGTGGGAAAAGAAAAAGTCTCAGTGGAATTCCAGTAATGTGATTTCTGACTTGCAGTTGGGTTGCTAACTGTGACGTCTGTTCCACGTAACACAACAAAAAGAAAATTCAACATAAACTCTTAAAGTAAGCTATATAAAACACTCATAGAAAATGAAGAAATTTGTTATTTGTTACAGAGGATGCTCTGTATTATTCTGGTTTGTCTTGAAGTGCATTTATACTATGTACAGTACTTACACAAGATCAAAAGTACCAGTTGTAATCAGTAACTATTAATAAGTTGTCAATTAATTACTTTTACAAGAAACAAAGGTGCTTTGAGCACCTTCGGGGTTATGGTGGCAGCCTAATAGGAGCTCTTAAAAAAACTATTTTTAAAGACTTTTTTTTTGTTCAAATCTACAGTAGAAGTGCAATTAACAAATTCTGTGGACTCTCAATCCCACTTACTTATGAGAGTTTCATGTGAGAGACCATTTGATGTCTGAAATACAACAAATGACATCAATTTCTAAAAACTAAAAAAGCTTCCTTTGTGGTCCAAGGACTATATTGGAAGAAAGGAGGTGCATGATATTTCTTTTTTCAATAGGTCTTTTGGAATGGAAAGGTACTAAAACCAAGGAAGGGTGACTTGGCAGCACAGAGTATCCACCGCCTCAACGAGAAGCTTCTCAGAGATGCACGTGTCAATATCAGCATGCTCCCAATGGGGGATGGAGTCACATTAGCATTCAAGCTGTAACTCGAGGAAGCCCAGCAGATGGAAAATAGAAAGCAGCATCAAATAATCAAAAAAAAATGCAGGTGGAACAGTATCCAGAATTTAATTTAACCTCTATCTCCACTGGATAGCATAGTCTGGGAAAGTAGACTTTAGGAGCAGCTGGATCCCAAGGGCAGCTAAGTAGAAAAGAGAGATTTATTATGAGATCTATTACAATTTCTTATTTTAATTGTAATAAAGGAAATAAACTTATGTGAAATTGTCCTTGTAAGACAATGGTTGAAAAAATCCCCCTCTATAGATTGTCCAAGTGACTCAATACAACAAAGTAATTTTCTGTCCTAGAAGAGCCTCTTGAGCAGCAGAATAATCAGTCAGTACCATCCAAAGGAAAAGAAGTGCAGTTTACTAATGTTTATAGCCATAATAGAAAAATGGATTTTTAATGAAATGACATCAAGAAGACTGCTAGCCTTCTCAGACTAAATATATTGTAAGTCATTCCTTATCTTTGAAGGGTACTACAGAACAAGCCTCAAAAAGACACCATCTGAAAAAAAAAAAAGTTATTTTTAAAAGATTGCCAAAGGACGAACAGTATTCACAGTACAGCAGCTGTATTCTCTAAAACCTTTGTGCACAAGGACTGGATTTCTTTAACCTATGTAACAGCGCAGGAAGATTTTCTTTAAGTCAGAATGAGGAAAAGCAAATGGACAAGAAGTAAACCAAAACAAGTCTCCCTCTTTCCTGTGGCCCTCTCCCTTGTCCCTTCAAAGAAGCAACTTGCTAGTTGCTTTTCCTAGAAAGTTGCAAGTAGAGTGTTGGTGGCAAGCCTATGGAAGGATTGTGATTGTATGAGGATGCAATACAGCTGTTAACTGGCTATTCACATTATTGCAAGCAGAGATTTCCTTCCCTAGGCAGCATATAACAAATTTTCAGCCTGCAATTCTTTATTACAGATAAATTCAATAAGAAACTGAAAATAGGATTTTACAGACAAAAGCTTCACTGGTAAGTGTTTTGGGGGACTGTCCTCCCCTTTGGGGGAAGGGTATCATATGTATAGAGGGAAGAAAAACTTCAGTTTTGTTGACATCCTGAAGGGAAGCTGTATAAGAGCTAAGAGAGTCCTTCGTCCATTTGCTTAAACAATGCACTCGAATGACTCAAGGCACCAGGGATGAAGATTTCAAGTCTCAGAATGTTTAATGTCAAGTCAACGTTCAATGTTTCAAGTCTCATAATGTCAATATGTTGGCTCATATTTTTGAAATTTCAGCTGAGTGGCTTAGGTTCCGGTAAAGGGGCAGAAGTTCAGAGCATGGTTCTTGCCTGTCTCAGACACTTGCCATAGTATACTGCAGGGGAGAGCAATGAAGAAAAGAAGCGGTGCCTGATGGCTTCAGAGTAGTGTTATGACTGAGGAAATCTCAATTCTATTTCTGTCACCTCCACTTAAAACCCCGATTCAGCAAAGCATATCAGGATGTCCTAAAGTACTAAAGTGCTAAAGTACTTTGCTAAACAGAGGACTGACTACAAAATCCATGTCTGGGAGAAGGTCAGGACAAGATGCGTGTTGCCCTTAACTGAGAATATAATTAGGGCATAAAGCTTGCCCAATTTCTTTTTCTGAGCACAGATTTACCTTCAGAGCTTCAAACCTCTGCACTCAGATTTCTTTTCCACATAAAAAAATAACACCTTGTTAAATTCTTAGTCGCTATAACGGCTTTCAGGTGGAATGGCTAAAGAAGTGTATAGGATCATTACACTTTTTTTTGCATGTGGAGCTTCTGGCCATGTTCTACATTACAATTTTACTTTATTGGTAGATACCAAAAGAATCCTAAGGGTTAAAAACACAAAATGAGACCCTTTAACAGCAGGGGCATCTTCTCAGATATTCCTGCTTTCAGAGGCTAGAGGCTGATAAACATGAGCAAGCCAGAAGCTGTTAAGAATACATACCCTGCCCTAGAAGTACCATGATGGCCTTTCCCAAACATGGAGGAGTCATTGGAAGATCAATCACAGACTACAACTGTTTTACTACTATTTTCCAAGTTGCAAGAACACTCTCAGTGAAGCTGAGCCAAAAATAGGCAAGCATCCCGAGTACTTTTGCAAGAAACTGTCAAGACTTTAGCAACATTCAAAACCAGATACAAGCACTCATAGTTGATGAATTCAAAAACTATTCTTTCTGTGGTGGAAACTGGCAAAGTCCCCATTACTTATGCTAGAGGAAGACCTATCAAGTGCCTGAGGCTGAAGCCATGTGCAGAAGTCGGCTAGCATTTTGCTTTTGCTTTGGACTCTGTTCCATTTTAAATATGCAGATCATAATGTGAGTATTTCATCAAACCTGTCTCCATCCTGATCACCTAATTACCATTAGAAAGAATAGCAATGTGTCCCTAAACTATAGATTGATGAGCCATCTGTAAGTGGAAACAAAGAGCAGAAGGAAGCTTAATTGAATCAAATATTTAGAATACATTACTCTATCTTGTAGTTACTCAGAAACTGGCTTTCTCTTCAGGCTTCTGTCTTGCACATCTGGAATTCATCACTGCTAACTGCATTTAATCCTTTATCATTTATACTTCCATTAGCTGATGAGAATGGACCACCCAATAATGCAATGCAAGTCTTTGTCTCTCCCTAATGGAGACACCACGTATGGAAGCTCATGGGTCCGCAGGGTCTGCTCACCCCTGTCAGGTAATGCAGCTGCCTGAGCTACTGCTCGCACTAGGGAGGCTCAGGCTTTCCTGCCCCTGGAGAGGAGCTCCAGGGGCACAGCTGTTGCCCAAACCTTCCCAGACAGCTGTTCCTGCAAAACCAACACCTCTCTTGCAGGAGAGGACCCCAGAGGGGCCAACACAGGTGACAAATGTACAGCTGGGACTTGCTCAGAAGCAAATGGGGCTGAAGGATAGGTCATTAAACAAAAAACAATGACAACAACAACAACGAAAAAAGAATTCCCCCCAGTGTGGTAACTCCCAGAAGCCACAATGACAATAAAAGCATGTAATCCTAACTGCTGGTTGGGTATCTGAGTCCCTGCTCCAAAGATGGCACATTCAAAATGGTATGGTGTGATATATACATGGGTGACAGGGAAGGGAACAGAAGACTAGGCTTTGCATCTCTACTAGCTAGTTAAATGAGCAGGACTGAGACTGGATGCTCAGAAATCTAGAGAGAAGCCTGCCCCAAAAAGCAGCTCATTGTCAAAGGGTAGACACAGGGCTCAAGGCTCAGTTCTGCATTTTCAGTGCTGCAGCTTTTAATCCTGCTGGGACATTGGGGTACAAAGCAGGCAGTATCATCAGTCTCCCATGTTTAAAAAGAAAGTAACGGCCTAAAGAAAAACTGGACTGCTGAGTGCAACATAACTTACAGGCATTTGTTGAACCTCTGACATGGCTGTCACTCCTCTTAACAAACTCGAAGCATTTTTACTCTGTTTGAATTCAGTGACATTACATACATAGAGACAACACTTTCTGTTAACTGCTGCTCATGGAAGACAATTAGCTAACTTATGACAAAGCCCTTAGGATACAGAGAAAGGAACATGAATATAAATTCCATCCCAACTCCTTTCTTTGAGGCATGAGCAGTTCCCAGAAACCTTTGCAGCTCAGATCTGAGGGATATGCCATATCTCAAGCACTGCAATCTTGATACTGGAGTGGCAACAGCAGCAAGTGCCATAACTGGCTCATTTTTGATGATACAGTAGCATACAGTTGGCTGCATCCCTGGTTATGTTCTGTTTATCACTTGATGAAGTTGATCCTAAATGGTCACAATGTAAAAAAGCTAAGAGATCAGTACTGTTTTAAGAGATTTTTCTCCTTGTGTGCTGGGTTGGGCTGGAGTTGATTTTTTTCATAGCAGCTAGTACAGGGCTATGTTTTGGGTTTGTGCTGGAAACTGTTGATGTTCCCCTCATGCACAGCACCAATGAACAGGCTGGGGACGCATGAAAAATTGGGAGGAGTGAAAGCTAGGCCAGCTGACCCAAACTGACCAAGAGGAAACCAAATGGCATCATGCTCAGCATATAAAATGGGGGGAAGGAGGAGGAAAGGGAGACATTCAGAGTGATGGTGTTTGCTTTCCCAAATTGTGTGATGGAGCCCTCCTTTCCCGGGGATGGCTTTCCTGCCTGCAAATGGGAAGTGGTAAATGGATTCCTTGTTTTCACAGCCTCTGCTCTGTTTATTAAACTACCTATCTCAGCTTATGAGTTTTCTCACTTCTACCCTTCCAATTCTCTCCCCCACTGCACCAGAGGTAGTGAGGGAGCAGCTGTGTGGGGCTTAGCTGCTAGCTGGGGCTAAACCGTAACAGCCTCCTAGCTGAGATTAATACAGCTTGGTTTTATCCATCCCACCTACTGAAAGTTCACAGGTCTCCTCCATCATGGCACCAGCTGGGGGAAGTTGACTGTGCTGAGTGGCTCCATCCCTTCTTCCAAAGGACAGTCAGACCAACCCAGTCAAATAACCTAAAGCACCCCACACAAGAAAGATCTGGGCCCATCTCTGAGTGGTTTGCAGCACATTTGATTTTATTGCTCATTCCATGTTAATGGGAGAGGCAGCACTATCATGGCCTTCCCAGAATGAAAATGGAAATCAGAAATACAACAAGAAGGGTCTTTCAAGAAGGGCTTGCTGATGACATCCCAAACAAGTACTGTGCGAGAGAATGAGAAAGCTGATTTTTCTCTCTGTGCACACCTAAGAGCACATGCAAATGAGCATTTCCTGCCACAGTGAGCACTGGAGTTTCTTCAAATAAGCTTAAAGAAATTCTTTTGTTTCCTAGCTCATCAGTTGCTCTGGTCTGCCAAGCCTTTTCCCAGGGCTGTGGCATTTCTCTGCTGCTGCATATCATGCCAATGATTTGCACTAGATGAAAAGGCTCAGCACAAGCATAAAGCATTACTTCTGCATAATTCTAATCACACAAAATTGGTCTCATGCATTTGCAGCTACTCGTGGTTTCTAAGTCACCTGTTTTATAATAATTTTAAAGCAATGTTTTGAGAAAGGAAATGAGCAAACATAAAACCTGCAAAAGAGGGAAATTAATGTGGGATTTCAGACAAGTTATTTATCTTCCTTTTTGGCTCAGTGCAATACTGTAGGGATAAGCACATAACTAGCTGCTTTAATATTTACTCCTATTATAAGAAAAATAAACATTACTGATAAGTCACTGCTTTCCAGGATTAGATTTCATATTTTAGAGACTGCTTTAAATTAATGCAGAAGCAAACATTATCTTTTCTTCTTATTCATATATTTCCCTAATGAGTTCCAAGCAAATTGTGCCTACTTATATTTTATGATTTTAAATAATTAAAACATTTTATGGAGGCAACTAAAATTCTCCCCAGAGTTAGCAGAAAGATTATTGATTGAACAGATCTCAGGCTACAAGGAAAAAAATATTATTTAGTTTAAAGGCTCATAATTTTATTCCTATTCACCTACTAAAAAACCAAGAGACTGTGCATTTTTCCAGCAACCTTTTGAGTTATATTGGGGTAGAGACTTGGGTTATGTTAGTGAGATGAAAGTAGTAACTTTTTGACATCATGAAATTAGATTTCAGAAGATAGTTAATGAGAAAGTGTTATTGCTGCTGTCACAAGTAAATGCAATACCTAAATACTGCACACCCACACAACACCACACCATTCATTGCCCAAGATAAAGCCTTACTGTACATTTACAACACCAAGAATTTTAACCAAATCCACAAATACAAAACATCAAAGGAAGAAATGCACTCTCAGAGAGGACTGGTCCACAGGATACCCGGGTTGTCATGTCATGTGACATGGCTAGAGAAGTGCATAGTGTTATGGCCCAGATGTCACTGTTCTGCAGCACAACACCCAACAACAGAAAAGAGGGATTCTTCCAGCATGAAAAGAAAAACAAACAAGCCACAACAACAAAAAATGAACCGAGAGAACTGAAAAAATGAACTGAAAGAGACAAATGCATTTTAAAAAAGGTGCAAAGACACCTTCACAAGAAGGGAAATGGATGCCTGCAAAGTCAAATAGAAGTAACAGCTGCAGGTAAAACTTAGGCTTATTTGTAAGGAACCTAATGCTTGTGTCCGTGATGTCACCTTGTATCTTTTGTTGTGTGGGGTTTTAGAAAGCAAACATTACCAGTTTACTTTTAAAGTTAAGCAAAGCATTGAACTTCTTGGAGTAGCAAAAAAACCAAAAAAAAAAAAAAAAAAAAAAAAAAAAAAAAAAAAGCAACCACCCAACCAGAAAAGACCCAAAACACCTACAGTACTTAGCTCAAAAATGCTGATATTGAGCATTATTTTTACCCTGCATTGCATGTCCGACTCTTTTGCTTGCAACAGCAAAATTCACCCAGGCTGTAGCTCACAACTCTCAATGTTTACTTCATAAGGTATGTATTTTTTCCATCTGCCTAACAGAAGTTAATCTGCTACCTGGAAAACCAAGGGGCAGGAACAGCTGCAACAAGCAGAACTGGAAAGCTTTGTCAACCAACAATGGACAATTTTGGATTCAAGCAGAACTGTAAAGACTACATGGGATCAGGAAGGGAGTGGGCAATGAGATCTCCCTGCTCCTCTGTGTGGAAGGACACACATCTGTCTCCACCTCTGGCAATGTTCAGCTCCACAGACAGAGATGAGAAAGCATCCCTCAGGTGCCTTCACCATTTTCCACCCAACTACCAGCGTCTCGTCAGCTTCCTGGGCACATCAGCAGAGTTTTGGCACGTCATTTCCAGTGTCACCTTCAACATCCCCCAGCCATCTAAACATCAGCTTCATGAAATGCTCTCCCAAGACACTTAATCCATCTTTTCTACATAGTGGGGTCATTCCAAAGGAGAAAGCCACAGTTAACTGTGCAACTACTGTGCTATTGTATTATAGCAAAGAGATTAACACAACCTGAAAGCCCTCCTTGGCTTCCTTTAAGCAGCAAAGGTAGATTATGTTCCAGTGAGCCTCAAAAGACATCCCCCATGAGGAAGAGCATTAATTCACTATCAAAGTACAATTACAAAACCACAACACTGGGTCAAACTCTTGACAAAATGATTCCTGTACAAAAATCTGGAGTTTCTCTACAGATGTTTAGAGCCAGCTTCTGTATCACCCCCTCTGGGTCTTCCCAGAGCTGTTATGGATTTTAGGCACAGTCATTTCTTGGGAGCTATTCCCACCAAAAGGCAGTAGTCCCTCTCCTCAGGTCAGGACGACCACCCATAAGGTGTCCTGCAGAGCATCTGTGCCACAGTACCAAAGCTGAGCTCCCCTGGCCCCTATCAAGGACTGCAGTATGGGATCAGACCTATCCTCACAGTTCTGAGACTGATCCAAGATACCACTGAAAACTAACCCGAAGGAGGCAAAAGCACAGACACATTTAATCAACACCCAGAGACCCAGCACTTATAGTCCTTCAATCATTACAAGAAGGTGTCTCAGGTACCAGCAAGCCCATCTCACACCTCTCTCTCATGCAGCTTTGGTTACTTTGATGGCTGCTACCAAGTTTTCCTTTCTTGATTTTCAGTGTTGTCACTCACCATACTCTTTAGCTCAAGCTTAAGTTCAAGTGTGTACTTAAACTTCCAGACACAGACTATGGTAAACTCTTAATGAACACTTTAGACATGCAGATATAGGGTGTGTCTACCTGCTGACCTTAGGAACCATTTATGGTCATCTCTACAAACTACACTAAAGCTACGTGATTAAGGCTGCAAAGCTAAGCACTGACAGTGTTGCAAAAGACTAATCAAACTTGCACAAGCAATCAATTTTGACAGCCCCTATTACATGTAAGCATTATAATATAGATTTTAATTTTATGATCAAACATTTCTGCATTCAACCTTTGATGTGGTCCTTCCTGACCTTACTGGGTTTCACATTACTTTTTTTTTGCCTTCAGGCTAATAAACTGAGAACCTTTAAACAGGAAAATAGCTGGCTTTCAGCAGTCTGTGCTAGTGGAAGGCTCCTAGATCTCAGAGGGGCCAAGCAGCTTTGTGCTGTGGTCACAATTCTCTAGCAAAACAAGTAGGCAAAATCAAGGAATTGCCAGCAGAAGTTACAACTGCCTTTTTTTGTGTTTAATTGTCTTAACTTTCTGCTTTGCATTTAATCTTACTTCATAAAAGAAAATTGGACTGTGACAGCTACAGCAACACCAAGTCATTTCAGCTAACTCCCTGTACTTTTTCTCCAAGAGATTAAAGGCTGTAAGTCAAAGGAAAAGGAAAATGGAGGAGAGGTTAACAACAGGTTTTCCACAGTTATCCTCTAAAGGAAAGTTTAAATTAAAGTTAGAGCCTTTCTTCTTCTGGAAAGTTCACATTTTTAATGCTTTTCTGCTCCTCAGCTCTTCTCTCCCTTGCTGTTATGCAGGCTGAGGTCTTGTGCCTGTAACCCTGCCACCAGCTGCTCTGCAGGCAGCTCAGCTCAGGGGCCAAGGCAGGCCTGTGCCCACTCCCATGCAAGGACAGCACAGCTGCACCCTGCAGCGTGGCCACCGGGTGCCCCAGCCCCACCACGTTTTTAATTCAGGAGATCCCAGACAGAAACCTGAGTGCAATCTCATTTCATGAACAAGAAACATAATCAGCTTAACACAAAAGGTTTGTAAGGCAGTGGGTGTATACCTTCTACGAGCCCTGCTCGCTCTGCTCACCAGTGACTTATGCTTTGCCAAACCCAGAGAGGAGCCAAGGACAACCACCTTGCATGCACTCCTCTGGCACTGGGGTGTGCCACGGAGGAACTGTACCCAGGAGAAGCTGCTACTAAAGACTCTGCTGGGACTCCATGTGCATCTCTGCTACAGCAGCCCACACAGAAAAGGAAATATTAGAAAATGGAACTCCTAGCTAGATTGTTTTGAAAAAGAGAAGGTGTTTTATTTAGGTTGTGCTGTCTTGGCAGAGAGGCTATTGAAACTGCTACATCAGTGCTCACTCGTGAACTCACCTTATCATGGGCATGATAAAGCTAAACTAGGGGAGCTTCGGGCTATTTAAGTTAACTGCAAACAATTTCAACTCAAGCTCACATATTCTAAATGCAGATAGGACCTGTGCCACAAAGCATTAAAGCTCACCCGAAAGCCTACCAGTCCTGCACCAGGACTAAATGCTGAGACTAGACTTCCTAAATACCAGACTTCCTAAGGTACTTCAAAAGATTTATACAAAAGTAAAATATTTTCTCAAAAACAGTAGAAGTAGATCAGCCTTCTAAGACTGCAATATTAGCCTACATTCACAGTAAATTACAGCATCATGAAGAACAACTTGTGAATTGCAGTTCTCTTTAAAACATTTTATAAAACATTGATTCCTGAAACACAGACACACACTCACCTAATGTCATCTCTCTCAGGGCAAATTCTACAGCTGACAGAGAGGGCCACCACTTCTGCTTGCCACATCCAGGGAACACCTGTCAATGCTGGTTCTGTTAAGTCCAACAAATAAACATTCCAGGTATGACAGCAAGAGCTGCTACACACTCCATTGCAATGGGCAGACTTCTGTTAGGGCTACAGGACAAAAAGTACACACCACCACCAAGAAAAAGCAAAAATACTCCCTACCCTCCTCCCAAAAGCACATGCTGACAATTACAGAAATTAAAATGACACCAGGTGTTTCCTGTGAACAGTTACAACGGACCCAATCCACTCTACAAGATACCAAGGCAAAAATTCACCACAGCTGTCAATTTGGCCTGGGCCCAGGCTCAGCCCCCTGCACTAGGGCAGCTGGCAATAAACCCATTTCTCCGACTCCCCGGGGAGCTGAGGGGTTCAGCACAACTGGCAAAGAGGTGTTTGCATGCCCTGCTTGGAAGGAAAACAAAGCCCCAAAGACCAACAAAGGTCCCCAAAGAGGACAAGGCAAGGCAGCACTTAAGGAAGAGGCTGTGGGGAACCTGGGTCAGCAGTTGACTACCCAGCACTGTGGATGCACTAATCTTCTGGTTTTGTCCAGGAAAGACAAGTTTTGTATGTTCATGAACAAAACAGCCCAAACAAAAGTTGTGTCTGCTTCCCAACCTCAAGTGAAATATTCTGCACAGCAGCTTTCTAACAGCCCCTCTGTGTGAAGGGGTTGGTGGTACAGTCACTCCCCACAGCAGCACTAACCACTTCTGTCCCGTGGCACCGGCAGCTCAAACAGCAAAGACTGATGCTTCACCACAGCATCACAGGATCACCGAATCAATTAGGTTGGAAAAGACATCAGAGATCATTGAGTCCAACCTGTGACCAAACACCCCTGTGTCAACATGTCCAGTCTTTTCTTAAATACATGCTAGGACAGACCCTCCCTGGGTAGTCCATTCTGATATTTAATCACCTTTTCTGTGAAGAAATTCCTCCTAATGTCTAAGCTAAACCTCCCCTAGTGCAGCTTGAGGCTATGTCCTCTCATCCTGTCACCAGTTGCCTGGGAGAGGAGGCTGACCCCAACCTAGCTATACGCTCTTTCAGGTAATTGTAGATAGTGATAAGGTCACCTCTGAGCCTCCTTTTCTACAGGCTAAACAACCCCAGCTCCCTGCGCTGCTCCTCCCAGGACTTACCCTGCAGACCTTTCACCAGCTCTGCTGCCTTTCTCTGGACACGCTCAACGCTCTTCCTGAACCGAGGGGCCCAGAACTGGATGCAGGACTCAAGGTGTGGCCTCACCAGTGCCCAAAGGGACAATCACTTCCCTAGTTCTGCTGATCACATAATTTTCATCAAGCCAGGATGCCATTGACCTTCTTGGCCACCTGGGCACATTCACACGGGGCAGGCCCTTAGCAGACTTGCTGGGCTCTCTTCCCTGTTCCCATGTTCCAGTGGGTTGATTGACACTTAAACTACAATTAATTGCAAAGATGAGGAAAGAGTTTGCGAGCTACCCACACTGTAGCAGTGTGAGGTCCCTGGGCTGCAGCCATGTGCCCACATTTCTAACATGTCCTGTGGCCACCACAGCGTTGGTCCAGCCCCACCGCACTGCCTGATGCCACCAGACATGGGAATATCACCAGTCAGCAACGTTTTGAATCCTTCCCCTTTGCCTGGTTTCAGCAACTGGTGTACCCCGTCCTTCTGCCAGCAAGTGTTGCTTATACCCAAGGGTGGCCAGAACATCTCTTTGGAAATCAAGGTATTGTAAGCCATTTGGGGATTTCTTCTAGAAAACTACTGTCATGTCAGAAGCATCAGTCGGGAAGACAACTTGTTGCGTTAATTAATTCCGTTTAGTCAGGGGAGTGGATGCTCCCAGGAGCCAGCTGCCGCAGGCCGTGGGAACAGCGCTGGCTGCTCCCTCAGAGCCGACGGGCGCTGCCCGGGTCTCTGTCGTAGGGATAGAGCACCTCGAGCGCCGTACGCGGGGCGTTTCCTCCTCTAATTCTATTTCTTTGTCTCAGAATCAGCTCGGGCTCGCTGCCACCATCATTTCCCACTGCCTCCCTCGGTCGGTGGGTTGGGAACGGCGCCCGCAGGAGCGGCTCCTCCTGAGGGCGCAACGGCGGCGTGAGGGGAGCACCGGCGGCCACCAGGTGGCGCCCGCGGCCCCCGGCGGACTCGGGGCGGGCGCTCGGCGCCTCCGATGGCGGCAGCGGCAGCGGCCCCGGCCGGCTTGGGCCGATCGCCCCCTCATCGCCGCCGCCTCGGAGCGGCCCCGCACCCGGCCGGCTTGGGCCGATCGCCCCGTCATCGCCAGAGCCGTGGCACGGACCGCAGCGGATCACGAGGAACAGCAAGTTGGCAGCAAAGCTCGCTCGGAAGCTGCCGGGAAAACATTCCAGACTGTGCAGCAGAGAATACTCACACACTCCTCTCCCACGCCGCAGCCAAACCCCAACCACAGCATAGACAGACTTAGCATTTCTTAAACGGAGCCGCGTGTGCATACTAAAGAGTCATTTAAAATGTATTTTTAATAATGCCACCATAGACCGCTAAGAATCCGAGGGCAAAGCTCACTGGTTCCTTGTGAACACCCACCTCAGTCTCCCCTCCGTGCCGACTCTCAGGCAGAGCTTGGGTAGCTCGGGCTGAAGCGATGGAGCGAGAGATAAGGGACATTTCTGTAGAAGCCGTTTAGTGTTTTAATGCTCATATGAACACAGGTAAAGTGTGGTAAAGCAAACAAACAAACAAAAAACTAGTGCTAAGAATGCCAAACACTTGAATAGCGTCATTGCTTCAGCATTGGGATCTTCTCTCATGGATCCAGGACAAAACATCCCATGAAAAAAACCCACAAACCCTCGAAACATTTCTGTTATGTGCACTACTGTTAAACAGCAAGTGTACTGCAAGTACTGCCGTGGTATTGGATTCAGCAGAAAATTCTCATTTAAAAAGATACCGAAGGGTAAATATTTGGAGCTGAAACAGTCCATGCTTGCCATCTTTAAAGATGCTTTTAAAGGTCAGCACTTTTCCCAACACCAGCAGCTGAGGGTAGATATGAACCAAATCTCAGTACGTTATAACTCACATTTTCTCTAATAGCATTTTTTGTAAGTTGTAATTGCATATTCTCAGAAATTACTTCACAAAAAAAAAGTTTTCCTCTTTTTACAAATGGTATTGAACTTGCAGCTAAACTAAAAGATGCTGCACATTGTGCTCAGAAAAATCCAGATATTGCTTCCAATTTGACCCAGCAGCATGTGGAAAGAAGGACCCAAAGCCCAACTAAAGGCAGACCCAGAAACAATCATGAGAAAGGAAATACCACTAAATACAATGAATGCACACTACACTAATCTATGTTTTATGTTTTTATTACTATTCCAGATTGGGAACAGAAATATTCCACTGCAAAGGGAAACTGACAAACACAATAAAATCACTTACAATAAACGTAGCCTTTTCATGCCACGTAACAACCCAACCAGCTTTTTCTTCGGTTTCCCTTCCTGTTAGTTGGTTACTAGGAGGCATTTCTATCTGCCATTAAGACACTATTGCTACAGGTGTGAGCCAGTTTTATCGTTACTGACTCACCTTGCATAGAATTGCTTGTGTCTTTGCTCACTGGTTTGATAAGGGAACAAGGACCTTTGGTAGAAGTAGGGCTGAATCACCTGTGCATGAGCTACCTCCTTTGCCCGATTCTACTTCCCCTAGGAGAATTAAATGACCATGAATTAAATGCTTATTTGTACCGGCTGAGGGCCTGCTGCAGCCATGAGCCAAACACCAGAAGAGAACATTAGAGGGCAGCAAGAACCCTTACTACTGCCTCGCTTTATCCAGCGCCAAGGGAAAGGTAAAAAAACCCTGTCCCAACGCTTGGGGGCGAAAGGTTTCCCTGCCCATTCCAGGAAAGTTCCAATTTCATGCTTTTGAACAACTGCAATGTGCAAGGGACAGATTTAGGAATATACCACACCCAGCTAAACCACGTGAAGAGTGCAAGGTTAAGTGAACCAACCTGGAGAATTTCTACAGTACAGAAAAGCATAAATGTTCAGGACACTCAGTAACTCATGAAACCCAGGGTGTCATAATCTCATGTGATTTTTATTTATGAAAGCGTGATTAAGTCTCCTTTGCAATATACACAGACGCCCCCTACTCCAGCTGTACCAGGCAGGAATGCAATGCTACAGTTCACACAAACAAGATGCAGAACGATGCTGTGGTCATTGGTTATCTCAAGTGGTGAGGGTTTTATTCAGGACACCTGAGGAAAGGTTGTCTGGCACTGGAAGTTATCGTTAAGGCTTTTTACATATTATAATAAAATGGAGCTATATAAACTACCAACATTCCTTACCACAAAACTCCAATTACACCACAAGCTTTTGTAACAGTTGAAAATTAAGTTTGAAAGCCATTTTTAATAAGACTTACTTGAGAGATATTAAGAAAAAGACACTGAACTTCCTTCTCATGTTCAAAGTAGTGATTTATGACAGAATATTTTAGAAAAACTCACATTTTCACAGTTCTTATAACTACTGCAGAGCCCTTTTGCTTCTCCAGTTGCCTGTCAGCACTTTAACAAATACAACTACTTAAGGTTTAAATGCTGAGAACTAGTAAAGTCATGCACATTTACAATGAGTAAAATGAATAGGTTCAAGTCTTCCATTACTAATTTTTAAGAGTTGAAGAAAAACTCAGCAACATGTGCTTTTAGTTCACTTACCCATTTTGTGACCTCAGGAAAAAAATAGCTAGAGGAGCAGGTAGTGAAGAAGGTTATAGTGCTTGCTTCTAAAATAAAAAAAACCAACCCCACAAACCACCACAAAAAAAAAAAAAAAAAAAAGAAAAAGTCAATTACAGTCCTATCAAAAGCTGAGAAACATCAGTGTCACTGGTTTAAGGATAGAAACAAGGCATCATTCATAACCAAAAGACAAAATCCATTATTTGCCTGGGTGCTGCAGCTGGACAATGCATACAAGCACACAACGTTTCAGGGAGATTTTTTGGTTTTTGGTAGGTTGTTTTGGTTTATTTTGGGGATTTTTTGGCAGTTTGTTTTTTTTAAGCTTTTATTTTTTTTCTTTTTGTGGTTTTTGTATCAGAAGCCCAGTCTTTGTGAGACACCAAAGATGGTTATACTGAAAAGAAAATACAAAAATTCAGTCTGGCTGCATGGTCTCTAGCTTTTAAATGGTCTAGCACATAAAACCACCTCAAACTAAAAATACTCATTATGGACCCTGGCATGCAATGACAGCAACAAATTGCACCTAACATGCTTCTTCCACCCTACATGGTAGAAAATGCAACTCAGACAAGGGCATTTAGTGACAACAGCAGTAAAGGTACTCCACAGCACAACTGCTTCACAATCATGTAAGAAAACACACTAGCAAGCCTGCTCAGGAGCTGAGCTGGAGGCTTAAGCTCTACTCTGTCTTCTGCAAAGAAGGTGGCTCAGCTACTCCACAGCTAAAGCCTAAATACAGGCAGTTCATAACAGAGGGCTTCACGTGAGAATGTCAGTCCAAGGGCAACAATGCAGGATAGAACAAGACCTCAAGCAAATCACTGATACTTTCATGGGCATTAATTTCAATCCAGTATCAACTGACACTTTCAAACCAGAGAAAGCCTCCTGATAATGAGCCACCAGCCACCTGCACTATGAAAGCAGCTGCTGTGAACCACTGACTGCAAGACTTAAGTATCAAGACACCCTTCTCAGCTATGAGTGTCTTAAGAAGTAGGCTTCAGGCATTCCCCCAAGCTCAGTAAATTCCAACTCTTAAGTCTAAGCAGTGCAACTACATGTATTTAATATATTCCACATTAAAAGCATCCACAGTTCACCCTTCAGGGATGTTAGGTTCACAGACTAGATATCCCTCATACTTCTATTCTCTCTTATTACTATTGTGGAAAAAACATGAGCGTTTTCCCATTATTCAGCAAGTTTCTGAACTTAAAATGGGTCCAAGATTTATTAGTTAAAGGGAAAGCAAGATCAGATGCATTTTCCTCCATCTCCATTTAAAATTGTCTTTATTTCAGTCATTTTAAGCAGAAACCTCTCACAGCAGTTGGGATAAGCAGGCTGTTATACCATTACACTGTTACATTCAATTGCAGAGATACATCTCACTTCATACAAATATAAGCAAAAGGTGTGTTTGTGGTGAGGTTTTTCAAGGAGCATTTTTTAAACGTTCTCAGTGTGCCAAGTACACACTTTTTGCAGGAGGCCAACTAGGAACAGAGTACATCTTGCCCGTGGATCACAGGGGGAATTAAACCATTGTGTTGTGACAAACCTTACCTGACAGAAAAGCACATTCAATTTGCTATAGGAATCCAACTGTTCACCTATATTCAGTATTGTCATGGGTGGGGGTCCTTAATTGCACAAAGGTACAGAGCACTACTTCTTGGATTACTTAAAGTTAAAACTTAACTGAGCACTACCCTCATATCTTTACTCTTAAAATATCTGAGGCACAAGTATGTGTGTGTACTTGTTTTATTCATAATTTGTCTTGGGATACCAAATGTATTTCTAATTCAGGTCATTCAACAGAATTGTTGACCTCATTTCAAAACATCCAGTGATCCGTTTTTCATTCAATGGCAATATCGAATGTTAAAAGGAACATAAAAACAAACATGCACACAATTGTACAGTTTTCATAAATGTCTATTTCATTATTTGTGGGTAGCGCATTAAACAGTTAAATACATTTAAATAATGTTTAAGTGACTGCACTAATGCAGAATTTTAACTAGATGGGTAACCAATTTAACTAGAAACCAGCTAACAAGTAACTGTCTAAATACTTCAAATACAGCTCTTGTTCTAGGTCATCCTTCCTGGAAAAAAAGCCTGCTGGTCACATTGGAAATACATTTTAAGGCCAAATTCTTCTGATATCCCTTCTCTGCAGCAGTTTCTTCACCTTTTTAAGCCTCCAGTTCCAGGCCAAGACCAAGTTTATGGCCACCAGCATTGATGCTCTTTCCATCTATCAGGGCGGACAGTGTAAGCTTCACACCTGTAAGATTTTTAAACAGCATGTTTACAACACACACAGTAGCTTTCATGCAATTTAACCTCTGTCATTGCAAGTCCCAACTGTACCTCTCTTTTTATACAATTACTTTCCTCTAAAGATTTATAGAGAAGAATATATTTACCCATGAAATCTACTGAAAGTTGGTCATGTGAAGAAAGCTCTATGATTTTCTGTGAACAGTTATAAAGTCAATATATGAAGTCTCTAATTGCTAAATACACAGGAGTTCTCCTTTCCTCCATTAAGACACACAAAGGAGGAGAAAAACTGCACAGACAGACACTCCTACCTATAAAGGGATGGAACGAAACTAGATTTTTCAAATAAGGAACTAACCATTGGTTATACAGCCTTAACAGGTGCTTTCATACTTAAGCAGAACAAGCTAAGTTCTGGAGAGTTTTTTTACTAAATAAGAGCAAGCAGTGTGGGGTTTTGACAATTAATCATAATTTGAAGACCTGCTATCATTCAACATGGTATGGACAAAGCAGTGCCAAAAAAGACATGCTTTGCCTAGCCTAAAGCTAAGCTGTCAAACATAATACAGTCCACCCCTGCACAGATCAGTGAAGAATATAATACATTAATACCATTAGATAAAATAGTTTGTCTTGTTTAGATAAAGGTTTGGTGTATGACTAAAGCTACTGTAAAATATCTACTTGGCCTTCAAAAATAAATTTTCATATAAATGTAGAGATCTCAACTATTTTCTTTAGGATGCATAGAAGATATATATGACATAATTCATATGATAGCTCTTACCTGGCCTCAGGGTCTGGGTGTAACCCACTCCAACTAGACTAGAATTGTTCACTTTTGCCTAAAAAAGAAAATAAAAAAAGGCAACTGAAATGTTGTAACTGATTGGTTACTTGTTACCATTCAGAATCTAGAATAACTAGGACAACACTGCCCTGATCAGTTTAACCAAATTTCATCTGCTCTTTCAGTACGCCTGTATTTCCTGAATTCTCTCCTTCCAGCTATGCCCTTGGTGCTCAACCTACAGCTGAAGCAGTAACATTTTGAAGCAATAACATATTTGAGAGCATAGGGAATGTAAGGGCAGGGAGAACTGTTATTGGAATGTGGTTTCACAGGTGAACTTCACCACTTCCTCTTCTTCAAAAAGCCAGAGCCATTTACCACCAGTCTCCCAAAAAATGCCACATCAGAGGACTCCTCCATGTTCATATATTTCACAGGAATTAGTATCTTGCAAGTCCAATCAGTCACACAGCAAACGTTTTGTAATATCATCATAAACAATATGTACAAAATTATTTATCTCACTTTGCATCACTTCCTCAACAGAATGATTCCAACTTTGTAGCATAAAGGAAACTTTTATCAACTGTTTATCAACTATTAACCAGTACTGCCAGAGTTCTTACCATGAGAATGTGACAGAGCTCCCCAAAAACTGGTTAAAAAACCCCTGTAAACTTACAGAATCAAATTTCTTTTTACACTGTGTTTTTCTTTTAATAAATACAGTAGGATCCCTAATATAAGCACATTTGACAGTCAGATTCTACGAGACTTTGCAGTAAGCAACATTACAGAATTTAAATACTGCTGGTTTAATTATACGTTATTATGATTACTGCCTGGACTGTAATTCCTACAAGGCCTCCCAGCCTATTTTGTACTAATAACACACAGATTCACAGCAACTGAAAATATACTGTACATTGCACAACCCTTCAGGTTACTGCCATACTTACTGAAATAGAAGCAGTGGAATCCAACTTGTATTTAGCTGCAATGCCAAAGCGAGTGCTGTTGCTGCCTGCTGTCCAAGCCAGGTTTACAGCAGTTTCAAGACAGTCACTCACTTTTTGGTAAATTGACCCACCAAATTCGGAACCATCATTGCTGCACAAATTAAGAGAAAATTTAGTTTCCTATATGCATAATCCAGTCCTATTTCCAACCCCTCCCCTTCTTTTTAACTACTTCAGATTTTTATTCAAATAAGAATTTAAAAAGTTTGAGTTGTTTCACATTTTTTGACATGAAAAGGGAGGTGAAAAAAGGCTTCAGAGCAAAATTAAACTGCCACAATTCATGGAAATAAAAAGGTATTTCAGAGTGTTACAGCTAATTCTCAAGTTAATTGTCAAACAAACTCCTTGAAGAAAATTCCCAACCACATCCTTAAAATCTGTTATGTGTTAATGGTTACAAAATGGACCTTCTGAATTACATGATTTTTGAATACATGAAACTCCTAGAGGACTAGATGACTTTTTAAAAATCTGTCACAATGTTTTTACATTAGTAAATTGAAATGGAATTATTACAGCCCACACGCTAAACTGTTTTATAGTTTTCTTCTGTATTCCTCAATTTCCATGAACTCAGAGATACAATCCCCATGCTTTCCCTTCAAAAGCAAAAACTTTTAATTACCTAAACACACTAGAATTCCACCAATTTTGTTAATTTGGATTGAAAACACCATGTTTTTTCAGTAGGTTTTGATCAGATTGCTCTGAAGTAAGATCTAAAGGCAGGAAGTCTGAAGAAAGATGTCTTACACTTGTTTACACTATTTCATGCAATCTTAATCCCTGACAGGCAAGACAACGAACCTCCACAAAAAGTCCAGAAGCAAAGTGCTACTCTTACTCTAGAAACTACTACAGCATTAGTGCAACAATAATTACTACCTCTAACAAATCCACTGTCCTTAAATTGTAATCTAATACAATTCAATATAATAGGATGGTCAGAAAAAGCATTATGATCAGTTTTGCACAACTAAAGTACTGCACTTCCAATTTGCACCTACTTCAGTATTTGGCAAGCTGTGATACAGCTGCCAAATCACATAAGCTGCAAGTGCTAAGCAGCCACAGGTGTTTACTGTTTTGGAAAAGAGATACAAAGTATCATTTACATTTATTTAGCTTTTCCTATTGAAAAATGCGCTCCACTAATGGCCTTGTAAGCACTTCTTGATATTTCTAGCATTTATATTTTGACTAGAAGGAAAGGTAAAGAAAGACTACTTCTAGAAAGCCAGAGTTTTTTCAGTACTTACACATTAGTGTGCAGTTGGAAGTCTCCAGTCTTGTAACCCACAGAAAAATTATTTCTTGTCAATTTTGATTTGGCACTATCAAAAGTCATCTGATAACCAGCAAGCCAACCTTCATAACCAAAGACAGCTGAACCATGGATTGCAGGCCCGGCAAAGTCAAAGTCAACATCACAACCTAGGTTTAGGCATTCACGTTTGTAAGCTGACTTAATTTTACCACTTTTCTTTCTGAAACAGAGAAAAGAGTTACCTTAAGACAAGCATACATTATGCTCCTCAAGGACCTGCCAAATTCAAGCCCTATGACTCTACACAATGTATCTAAAAGTCTTGCACATGCATCTCCTGGACCAGGCAAAAGTACAGCCAGCCCAACCAGAGTACTCAGGGCTATGGCAAACAGGTATTTTTCTGATGAATATAGCAGCTGCTTCATGTTTCCTGCAATCTTCCAGGTATTTCTATCCCAGAAAATAAGCAAAGCTGTAAAATGTGAAATACTAACTCCATAGTGATGTCATGGTAAAGAGCAGAAGCCTTTAGCATTGGGATTTGCTAAGCTGGATCAACAGCAAACCATACAAACAGCTCTGTCAATACCACAGACCAGATCAATGGACCATGGGTGCTGTTACTCCCTAAGAAAGATAAAAATGTTAACAATTCTTACCCTGTATTTGGTGAGAAAGTTGTATCAAATGTCAACTTCAAGCCTTTGGCAATCTAATTGAAGGGGGGAGAAGATAAGATAAAGCTATAAATTCAGTTCTTACACAGAGGTAAAACAAACAAATATTCTCATAATCTATTACCTGATCTTCAATTGCAATTTCTGTTCCCAGAGTGTTATCTGTGTTCCATTTTTCTGTGAAAGTCAGACCATACTCAGCCCACTTGTATTTGGTCTCCAAGCTCCCATTCACTTTTCCAGTATCTGTGTTCGATGAACCAGATGTTGTGAATTCCTAAAAAGCACAGAAGATACATGTGATCCTGAAAGCATTACACAGTGTTTCCTTCAACAAGCACTAAGACCTTGTTACTATATGGAAAAAAATTAAAATCTGGAGGCAACTTGCAGGGAGAAGGAAGAATAGCACAGCCAAGAAGAATTACTGACTCATGCCCACACGGAGGCCCCACAATCCCCATCTCAACTGCAGTGTTCCTGCCACTATTACAAAATGTACAGGGTGACCAATTAACACAAAAGAAAGACAGTAGCCACCATAAGGATTCTCTTCTAAAGAAGCAACAAGTTCTTGAAATGTAAGGCTCAGTTTGATACTCCCAATGAGCAACTTAAAAATCAAACCAAGAGCCTAGAACACTATTAGGCACATATTACAACTCCAGCAAAATTCTTTAAAAATCACATATGTATTTTCCTTACTCTTATCAACCATCCCTGAAGATAGTGTGCAACTGTAAAATGTCATAGAATGGCATCATTTTTCAAATTGGGGTGGGTGGTTTCTTTTTTGTTTGGGTTACGGTTTTAACTGTTTTTTAAAGATTTCTGAGTCTGCCTTTCACACCAGCTGTAGACACACCTCATACCGACACCAATAATATGCCTATTGCCCTGGCACTTTGGCTCAATGACACACAGAAACAACACCCACGTTTGAAGTGGGAGCTAAGCAAACAAGCTGAGTTTATAGTATGGTATGATCTAATCTGGAATTCTTGACAGTAACTTAGAAGTCAACAGTATCACTCACATTTATTAAAGGAAGTAATCACTGATGTCTCTCACTATTTGGATTCTCACAAAGAACAGAATGAATAGGTTCTGTGTACCACTACTCAAAAACCGAAGGTAATTAGAAGTGGAAGCCAGGTTTGCAAATACCTGTTGAAGTCCTCTTCCCAATGAAATATTATTGCCCTTATGATTTAAGAAGTCCATTATTTCAACTCTTCAAAACATATAAATAAACATTTTGATCTCCGTCTTCCTCCATACACAATATTAGTTTCAAATAGACTTCTCACACTCACCTTCCCCAGAAGGAAATATAGATTCAAAATCACCAGTCCTTAAGCACTCTTACAGCAAAAGCCCCAGGAGCACAAAATAAACATAGTTAAGACTTTTCTTTAATGGTGGCAGATTAAGCTTGACCACATCCAAAACACTTACTTGCACTTTGTTAGTGACCCACTACACCATACACAGTAGGTCTGTTTCTTGGGAAGGGATGGGAACTACACCTCCAGGTTTAACTTCTTGCTTTGTGCTCTTCCTACTGCACAGGGACTATGTGACTGTAACCATTGGGGCAACAGCTTCAGGAGATGCAAATTATTGTATTGTATCTATTCTGAACTTTAAAACATCTGTAGTACATATATGCCAGCAGTTTTCTCCTCCCAGGAAAGATGGCTTGTAACTGACACAGGATTCACATTAGGGCTTGGATTTTGCACAGTTTTACCAGCATAACTGGTAGTCCTCCAAAGAAATAAGCTACAGTAAGAACTAAACTACCTCTGTAATAGGGCTCTTGCAAACTGTGTTTCAGTTGGCATACAGACTTCGAGAGAAAACAGAGCACAGAACCCACAAACCTTGTTTCTGACAGCAAGTTACACTGCTCAGGCTCCAGTTATGGGGAGAAAAAAAGTACATCTACATTCATAAGTTGCAAAGTCTGTTCTAGAAATAGATAAAAGTTAAAGGGGGCACTGCTTGCATGACTAAGACATCTTGAGTGGAACACTACTGCAATGCTTTAATACCCAAAGGAGCCAAAGATTCAACATGCTTATTCAATGCCAACTACTTCATACAAGAATCCAGATGCCAGAAATTTCCATCAAACAGTACCACAAGGTACTTCAGAAATAAAATCTGTATACTATAATTGGTATATTAAAATACTTTATTTGTTCACCTTCACATCTAAGACCAGGGACAAGTAATAAACCCTTTTATTATAAAAGATTACTGAACAAGGCAATATTCCTGATACATTCAGATCTTTAGGGGCTTCTGAAACTATCTAACACCAGATATTTATCATTCATATAACTTATAAAGTACTTAACAGCATCTGAAATGTACCCCTTTTAACTAAGTGTCAGAACATAGAAAAAATTATGAATAAAAGTTACTTAAACTCACCACTCCGCTTGCAGATTTTGTTTTCACATCCAGTTTCACCAACCCAAAACCTTAAAACACAGAAGTCAAAGTTATATGATTAAGCCTTAACTAAGGCCCTGAACATTTTTCAATAATGGGAGAGATGAGACTCAATAATGAGACTAAGGCAGTCTCAGCAGTGTACCACATATATATATATGTGTATATATATATATATATATATATATAAACAGCTATAGACTGACTTCAGCAATGTTCAACTTAGAGATGCCACAGCAGGTAAAGGAGGCTCTCCAAAACAAGGCAAGGGAGCGCCTCTCAGTTCTACACAAGTACATTTAACTACCAAATGATGCTTCCAAAAGGAAACACATTATCTTCTGTTCCTGGAATGGAACAGTTTTTATAGTCAATGCTTTTTAAAGAGCTATCCCAACACATAAAATGCCTCTTTCTGCACTAAGACAAAATATTTCAAAATAAAAAACTGTAAAAGCAAAGTCACTGGGAAATATACAACCACTGGAACTGTAATGTAAGTAAGTCTTGTGGAGCGTCAATTCACATGGTTACTCAGAGAGGTGAACAAGGGTCTTAGTGAAAAAAAACCCCATGATTCCAAAGTCCAGAAAGAAACAGCACTGTGACAAAGAATGATTTAACCGTGCAGCTGTCTACTATTAAAGCATTTTAAGATGTGGAAGGATTCTTTATTCCAATAGCCATTCCTCTTTCTAGTCCAAAAATGGCAACAACATTACACTGGTATATAACCCTGTCTGTATCAACAAATGTTGTGTCACAGACAGACCAGTAAACAAAGTGTGCTCCTAAGTTAAACTGCACTTGCTGCTTACATTCTTGCATGCTTGTACACCTCTGACATTTATGTAGCTCGAGCAGTACAATTTAACAGCCTCCACATCAAAACAGCCCACAAAAAGCCTTCAACGAGCTGTTAGTTGGTGGTAGAGATACAAACACAGCACAACTTCCTCCTCCCCAAAAACACTGGCATTTGATCATTCAATTTTCCATAAAGACTTAAAAAGGCATTTCAGTGCTGCACCTCAAACACCAAGGTACTACTCTTACCATATCCTTTATTGAAGATATCTCTGGCAGGTTTGCCAAGGTCTACGTATGATGGAGGAATCGCCATTGGGGCTGAAAGGTAAAGGGCTAATTAATTAAACGAACCTTTTGCCATTGCACACATGAAAAAATGCTACTTCAATTCTTTCAAGATAGTCTTTAAGGCAGATTCATCTGCATAAAGGCAATTAATAGATATAATGGATATAATTATATATTTAAAATTAATAGATATACTACAGTATTCCATGAAACACGCAGATTTTCAGTGAAGGTCACTGTGAACATGGGATGTTTTCTCAGCTTATGCAGAGAAGAGGCATTGTAGAGAAAAGGCATTACAAGACCACCCAGTTCTTAATTTTCCCAGTAGATTTCTCCCTACGTCCTTCATTACCAGAAATTAACTAATAACTCGCATGTCCAGAGCTGGCATGGTTACTGCCAAAAAAACCTGGACACTAGAAATCTAAAAAGCTGTAATGCAGACAGTTATTCCCTGAAGTTCTACAAAGTAAAAGTTGACACATCCTTGTGAAAACTACCTGAAAGTACCCACAAAGTTTTAGTTCTGAAAATGTAAAAAGACAGCATATCTGCTTTCCAATATCTTTTCTGTCCCATTATTTTACATGGCAGACATACAATTTAAAAAAGAAGATCTAATGTCATTAATCAGCAATCAACCTGATAACATACAAGAGTTTACATCTGGAAGTTGTCCTGTTAGTTTATAACATCCAAGTAGGAGGAGTGTGGGGTCTGTGAGAAGAGATCTCTTTACAAGTGCCTTTCTCAGCCAGGGAGGCCCTGGCAACTCGCTGTTAAAGAGCTGCCACTGCAATGAGCTATGGCCCAGCTCTTGGGCCTCATGGGCAGACACCAGGCTAAGGTCTCACCCAGGCCCCTATCACTGCCCTCCCTGGGAACATCCACTCTTATCTGTGCCTCCTTGAAAGACTGCTTTCCCATGATTTCAATAGCAAGAGGCTGCTGTTACAGAGGCTCTGTATTTTAAAGTTGTGAAATATAGAAAACAGAGCATATTAATAACTCCCCCCATGCAGTGAAAGGGAGGAGAAGGGATAGGGGGAAAATGAAACTAACTAGACAAGGCCATGAAAAGGCTAAACACATGCAAACAAAAGTCTTATCTTCTCAAACTGATAGGTCACATTTGTTTAGCTGAGAGAGTCAGATTAACATAATTGACTTTTTATCTCCTTTTGTGTAGTGGATTGATTTTTTTAAGTAAATGAAAAACCTATCTTTAGAACTTGAAAAATAACAAGGGCAGTGTTCTCACATGTTAACTTTCAAACCCAAATTACACCTGCCATATACAGCCAAACTGTATGAACTGCTACTATTAAAAAAAAAACCACAAAAACAAATAAACAAAAACAAACAAAAAAAAAAAACCCAAAAACACAAACTACTTTAACAATCAATGGGAAGGCAGAAAACTGTTCCTTATTTTTCTACAATTCATAATGCAGTCTTCCAAAGCACCCTACTTCAGCTCCCTAGTGCCCTAAGGGGATAATTTCAACCTCCTCTGAGGAACAATATTTACACTCAGTTTCACACACATATCCAGGAACTCAGAAAAACTTCTTTAGCAAAGATGTTTAAACTCTACAACCAGGTCACTGTATCAAGGCACCTACCACTTGCTCAAGAACAAGTCTGGTTTTCCAGGGAATTAAACTAAACTTTTTTTTTTTTTTAAAGAGACATGAAAATGGCTTAGAGCATCTGAAGTTTAAAGAGGCTTAGCCCAAGTTCAAGTCTGTAGAAGAACAGACCCTAATCCCAGTGACAAGCCACTGAATGGCTCCTATTATTTATTCCATAAAAAGAAGCAGCTGATAGACCAAATTACAAGGGAATGTGAGAACTCTCGCCTGTAGAGTGCTGCACATTTTTCAATAAGCTGGTTTTATATATTTATTATAATCATAGAGAAGGTTTAGCTACGCATCTCCCTTAATGAACAGATCTCAGATCTAACTAGCATCGTCAGAATAATTATTTCTAGTTCTGAAGTTTTATATTAGCCTTTAGCACAGACATGCTTTTACAGTGTAAATGAGCTTTTCCCTTTTGTTTTCGATGTTTCCAATCTGAATAGGCAACCAATACAGACAAGAGATTTATGCTAAGCAGAAATGTCCTGAGAAGTTAACAAACTTGTATCTCTGTCCAAATTCAGAGAATTATTACAGTAAAAAGGATGTTGCTGTTTTATCTGGCCTAGTTAAGCATCCTTACCACTTCAGGGAAACCAGCCAGTCTTTGTTAGACATTCCAGCCTACAGATGCAAGCTTTGTAATAAAATGTTGAAAGAGAGTACAACTGTCACAGTGCTGTTCTAATACTCTAGTATTAACAGGGATGGATGAGGACAAAGCAGAAAACCAAGAGTTAATTTTGGATATACTAAATGCCTGATAAACCAGTGTCACCAGCAGAACACTCATTAAATGAAAACAGGGCCATAAAAAAAAATCAATCCTGTGTCATCCAATGTTAGCTTCGTTTGCAAATTCGTATAATCACAAGTAATTTTTTCAACCCTATTTTGAAGCATCTTTCACTTAAAAACTATTAGAAGTGACTAAACAATAAGCATCATTTAGCTACTAGAGGTTTGTTGTAAAAACTGTAAAATAATCGACTTGAAGTACAGAATATACTTGGGTCAAGTGAGAGCTCCACCCTAATCTTTGTTTCATGCCACCGTGATGAAAAAAGTTTAATTAATCTGCTACTCAAGAGCCATAGTCATGACTTCTGCAATAAAAAAAAAGAAAAAAAGAATCACCTCAAGAACAGAAAAAAAGTATTAATGTTATTGGAATTACTACATCACAATTCTCCTTGGCGAACTTTTGTATTTCAAAACTCTCATGCCTTACAATTAAGGAATGCCACAGACCTCTATCAGGATTTCTAACAATTTTAAGATCTCAAGATATTCAAGATCAAGCTACAAACCATATCAGCCTACAACAAATAAAACAAAGCTGTACTCACTATTTGAAAAAGCAACAACTACACAGATATTATCCCAGTATCTCAATAAACAGCAACAGAAAAAACCGAGATTATTTAAAAATTAATTTGTTAAAATACATCAGACAGGCGGTGACCTTCAGGCCTACACTGATACTACACAGAGCTTAAAAAAAAAAAAAAAAAGAAAAGTCACCTCCTTACCCTTGCATTAACTCTCTCCCTACTTACAGACCGGAGGTGGACACGCAAGTCTAATACTGGCCAGGCCAATGCAGAAACTTTAAGGACAAGGTCTGGAAACGGACAACGGCTAGGAAGCGAAGGCAGGGGGTAGTAAAGCAGCGCCTCCCAGAGGGGAAAGGCAACGAAGAGAGAGCGGGGATGCGGCCGCAGCCCGGGCAGGGCCGGGCCGAGCGGCGGCCCCGGGCCCAGGGCCAGGCGCGCCGCCCGCCCCGCCGCAAGGTGAACCGACCCG
>VZUI01036877.1:0-55389 GCA_013401135.1 Cettia cetti | reverse complement strand
TTTATATTTATATTTATATTTATATTTATATTTATATTTATATTTATATTTATATTTATATTTATATTTATATTTTTAGCTCTACTAAATATTTTTGAAGTTTCCATCACTAGCACAATATTTAGGAAAATCTATCTTTTGGAGCTGGGTTTACAAGTCAAGTCAATAGCAAACACAGTAAAGCTCTGAGATTATTAAAGTGTAACTGATAATTGGGGTATCTTTATTAGTATTTTAACTAGTTATGCTGACCTGACCTGTAAAAGAACAGATACTACGCATTTTCAGTTTCTTTCAATAGAGATAAATTCAGTCAGGATTCTTTAATAAATTCTTGAAACCTACCAGTGAAGGACGTATTTGGAGCCTCTTAACAGTGATGCTGAGATCATTGAAAGCAAAGAAAGGAGTGGGAATTTTCCACCAAAGGCAAAAAGTGGGAATAAATGGAGAAAAATACAGGAGCAACGAGAATTTGTGACCATTTTCCTGTCTCCTTTCTACTGCTCCTGTGGGGCAAAAGTCATTCCTCTAACTCAGCTCAGTGCTGGGTAAAAGAATATCCCCAAAGTTATGTCAGGCATCTGGTTATCAGGCAAACATGAGACTTGGTAAATAGCATCAGAATAAATGGGAGATTAGTGGAAAGTGAAACAAATTGCACTGAAACGTATCCAGGGTGTTCCCTGGATCAACACACAGGGTGTTTCTGAGAGCATGGGAGGACAAGTCTTCCTGTGTGGTTGGGGGAATCAAGGCAGCTCATCTCTACATTTCTTGCACTGTTCAAAGGTCAGAATTGGGGGATATTTTTCCCTGCAGAGGAGAGGAATGCAGCCTGGAGAGGCAGTGCTGCCTGGCAGAGCTGGCTCTTTTCTCTAGGCATCCTTCTAAAACCTGTGGTGATCTGCTTTGGTCTGGGTTAGATGACAGTGGGAGCAGATCATACAATGGAAGGGCACAGAAAGTCAGCTCTGCAGTGGGTGTGCTGTCCCCTTCCAGTGGAGGGCTGGACCTTCCAGTGATGGAGTGACTCTGTCCCTGACTCACACTGGCAGAAGGCCCTATCAATACTGGCAGAGCACTATGGCACATCCTACCTCCACCAGGTGTGATTCAGGGGGAAAAAATGGCTTTTCTGCTTACCAGCATCTTCAACAATAAGTACAGATACCAAAGCAAGAAAGGAAGAAAAAATTTGCCTGATACACAAGATGGGGACAAGAGTGTGTTTTGTCTAAGAACCTGATATTAGGGGAAACATGATTTATAATATAAGAATATAAACCAGGAAGCAGCCAGAGCTTGGCAGCTGTCTGTGCAAAGAGCCTGGGACTCCTCTTCCTCACCCTCAGTGCCAAATAAGCTGGGCAGGCCTGTCTGGAGCTGGCTGTGGTACCAAAAGCCAAGATGTGTCTAGTGCCAGGCTGAGGTGTTTTGGGTGCTGTATTTGGGCACAGACCTGCAGGACACGAGTGTTTGTGTGTGTGTGTGTGTGTGTGTGTCCCAGGCATTGCCATGAGCATCTGAGTGAGACTTCTGCAGTCAGAGCCACTCCCTGGCTCATCGAGCACAGCGATGCCTCGGGCAGCATTCCAGAGTCAGGGCAGTGTAACTTTAAATAGCATCTGATGACTCTGGGTAGTGTGACTTAAAATAGCATCTTGTCCACTGAGCTGTGAACTGATGGGGCAGGGGCACGTTTGGCACACTGAACTGAATCCAGCAGGCTGCAGTGTAATGATGAGGTCAGTGTGAGAGCTCAGGAACATCAGGTTTGCCCAAACTCCAGTGCTCCTGTAGCTGACATTTTACATGCCATCAGTCCTGTTGTGGGCAGGGGGAAGATTAAATGGTATTTTGCAACCCCCTCCCAACACCAGCCTCTCTGACACTTTGTCTGCATCTTGTTTGTCTGACCTTATTGCTGGTTTTTCTCACACACTTTTCCCCATGAGGTATCGCTTGAGAGGCTTGAGAACAAAATACCTGTTCTTGAACCTAAGGAGGACCAGGGCAGAAATTCTGCTTTGCATTTCCCAGAAAAAAAATCAGACCCATTGTCCTTTGCACCAGGACCAAACCTCAGCTGCTATTTGCCGTGCAGCTTGCAGAGATTAGCCAAACATTTGGGCAGCAGCTCTAAGCCTGTATGACTTGAGAAGCAGAAATGTTAAACACTGTAAACAAAAGTCTTGGAAATATTTAAACTTTCTGATAAGAAAATCTTAAGTTAGGAATTATTATTTTTCTTTTGGCTAGCACAAAGGTTTTAAATGCTGCTAATGCTTTCTCTACACCCTGCTGAGGATCTTTCCACTCTTGTGTCCAGTGTGCCAGCCACTGCAGACAATGAAGGGATTGTAATGTTGGAAAAGCAACAGATGGAGATGGGTGAAATGGTCTCAAACCTCAGTGTGTTTTGTGTGCCTGTGGAAGGGAGAGGTGAGAGCAAACCTCAGTTTGGAATACCCTTATCCTTTATTTCAGCATGGTTGCACTCACATGAAGCAGAGTGTGAAATCCCATGATCCCAGGGGGGTAATTTCTAGGGATGATTTGGTGGCTCTTTCAGCACAGAACTGGGTCTTGCAGGCTCCTCTGAGGAGAGCAAGAGGCTGCAGGTTGGCTGCAGCCCCGGGTGTACAGAGGAGGTGCTGAAGTGCCTGGTTGAGCTGAGGCCAGAGGATTTTTCATTTGAACAGAAAAAATAAATCCAAATACCACCACAGAGCTGGAGAGGAATTTTCAGCTATAAAATGTGATTTCTACAGAATCCAAAGTTTCCATGGGAAGCTATCACTTTCAACAGAGGAGCTCAGATGTTTCCACTGGGAGAAATGAGGTGAATGGTGTGAACTAACTGACCCTGATGTGAACTGTTCCCTCTGTTAGGAAGACCTGAGCCAGTTTAAGCAAAGCTGTTTCCCTGACAGTGACAGTGACTCCTGCACCTGAGGCAGTGACCCTCGATGGGAACACAGCCCTGGGGTGCCAGGGAGGCACCACGGGCACTGGGACAACTGGTGAATTTCTGGGACACCAGAACTGCAGCCTGCATTGAGAGCAAACACAAATAACCAGATCTGGTCCCCCAGCTGCCATGGAGTGCTCTACACAAAGGTGAAAACGAGGTTTAGCAGGGAGTCCAGATTTTCCAGGCTGTTGGAAATGCATTAAAGGGCTGGCATGGAAAAGCAGACCCTCACCTTCACTTAAAAGATTTGAAGTGAAACAGTTGAGGGTTTTTTTTTCAGCAGATATATTTATTTACTTTTTTTTTTTTATTTGCAGGAAGTTTGTTCTCATGAAAATGTTATAATTTTAAACCTTTCATCCTCATGTACAATGAAAATTAATTCTGAAATGTGTAGCTTTTCCAAGTGACAGGAATTAGTGATGGGTTTCTGCCCTAACCAAAGCTCTTTAAACTTCTAACTCTCATGTTAGGATTAAATAATTTACCTGTTCTGTTAATCATCCCATGCTTGAATACAATTTCTGAGTCAAATGTTCTAATTCAGTGGTATTTCCATGAATTTCTTGTACTGCCTGTTAGCTACAACTCCACTTAGACTGTATTTACTCTTGAAAAGATTTATTGGGTTTAATTCACCTTCTCTGCTGCCTTGTGAACATCAGAGTCAGCTCTGCTGAGCTCAGAGCAGTTACTTTTGGTTGGGAGAAACATCAATCATGTCACTGAAAAACAAGGGAACTAATTTTGAAACAAACAGTATATATGTTAATGTAAATTGCTGTTAAAACATTATGCATGCTATGGTCACTAGGTGCAGAGAGTAGAAATTTATGGGAAAATTATTATTTTTGTAGCATTTAAATTTTTGCCTTAGGTGAGGAAGGAAAACAGTCAGAAAAATACAAGATAGCAGCAAATAGCTCACTTAAAAATCAAGATATTAGCCTATATGAAATTGGGCATGTCTTCAAATTATTCTTTTATGTGGCATAAATATAATTTATTTTATACCTAGCTTTATTTAAAGCTGTATTTGATTAAGGATTGACTGAAATACGGAGCTCTTAAGCATTCTGAGAGAGTCTTAAACATCATGCCTGGCAATTTTTCTGTTTCGCACTGCTCTCCTGAGAGCCCAACAGTTCATTCCCTCTTGTTTTCTGGAGCTTTAATCTATATTAGAAAACGTTGACACACTTCTTCAGCTACATGAAAGTGCCACTAATGGGGATCCCATCTGACTTCAGAAGAAAGGGACTTTGAAGAAAAATCACAGAAAATTGCAAATAAAGGAGAAATGAATCAAGGTAGAAAATCCACAGCTACTTCATGCAATTGATTACCAAGTATGATGTGAATTCTGCCTTTGATTTGAGTTGCTGCTTAGCACATTGAATGGATTTTAAGCAGTGTATTTTACACAATGAGATACATGAAAAGTCTTGTTTTGAAGAGCGACATTGTTCTCCCTTTCTATTTTTGCAATGGCAACACCTTGGATTGTGACTCCATTGTATTAGGCCGGTGCAAACAGGCTGAGAGAGGCCCTGCAGAGCAAACACACCAACAATGAAGGTGGAGAAAAGAAATTTCCTGTTCCACAGCAAGGGAAACAAAGTGCACAGAGGGCACAGGGCTTGTCAGGGCTGGGCAGCTGGGGAGCAAAACCCTGAGCCTCAGTCCGTGGCTTCATCTCAGCACAGAGATTGGTTTTGGCCACCCTTAAAGGCAGCACATCCTGCTGAGTGACCACAGAATCCCAGAACCAGTGGGGTTGGAAAAGACCTCTGGGATTAGTAAATCCAACCTATGACCAAACACCATGGTGTTAACCAGACCATGGCACTGGGTGCCCCATCCAGACTATCCTCCAGGGAGAGTGATTCTAGCTCCTCCCTGGACAGCCCATTCCAGTGTCTGATCACCCTTTCTGTGAAGAAATTCTTCCTGATGTCCAACCTAAACCTCCCCTGGCACAGTTTGAGCCCTTGTCCTCTTGTCCTGCTGCTGGCTGCCTGGGAGAAAAACCTGACCCTCATTTGGCTACAGCCTCTTGTCAGGGAGTTGCAAAGCAATAAAGACCCCACTGAGCCTCCTCTTCTCCCGGCTAAACACCCCCAGACCCCTCAGCTGCTTCTCATAGAATTTGTGCTGCAGATCCTTCACCAGCTTCACTGCCCTGCTCTGAACCTGCTCCAGCACCTCAATGTCCTTCCCCAACTGAGGGGCCCAGAACTGGACACAGGACTGGAGCTGTGGCTTCAGAGCCTGGCTGTTGTGTCCTGCTCATCCCTGCAGGATGCTCCCAGGTCACAGAATCACAGAATCATGGAATCATTAGGGTTGGAAAAGCTCTCCAAGATCATCCAGTCCACCCTTTTACCCATGCCACCACATGCTAAACTGTGTATCAGGATCCATGGCTACTTGTTTCTTGAACCCTTTGCTCTGGCAGCTGCATGGAGCAGCAAAGAACAGAGTGCATTTTCCACGTGTTTTGGAAAGTTAAAGTCCCAGAAATATTTTATTTGACCTGATTTCCCTGACAGCATGATTAGAGTGGTGAAGCATCACTGCTGCTGGAAATTGATGTTGAGCATCAGCAAGGCACACGCTCCTCTCAGCCACAGCTGCCTGGCAGGGCCTGCTTCTCTGTAGTCACTGGGATGTTGCTGAGTTTTTAGGCATTCTGCAATTTCCTATTGATTTTTAATGAAACAGTGCTGATGCTTGTATAAAAAAGCACCTCAGGGTCTCATGCTGATTTTGTCCACAGCTGAACTCATCAGATAACATTTTTTTCCCAGTTCCTGCCTTGTCAGAGCAATGTGTCTGACAGGTAACAGAAATCAATTCAGAAAGTACATCCTCGAAATCAGGCTGCCAGATTAAGTAAAACAGATATTAACTCAGACACCTCTGAGCTCAGCTGAAGCATACTTCCCTGCATAGAGAAGAGCCAAGTTGTTTGCTTTTTTTTCTTGTTTAAAAGGGTTTCGAGCATTTTTTTTTGCGTTTTCACAGCAACAGCTTTAGAAAAGACTGAGAAACTCTCAACTTTGGTGTCACAAAATTGGAGTGAACAAAATAGTCTGAAGCATTTTAAACCAAGCCCAGAGGAGTTTCAGATGGCCCATTGCTGGAAGTGTTCAAGGTCAGGCTGGATGGGGCTTTGAGCAATTTAGTCTACTGGAAATTGCCTGTGGCAGGGGAGTCAGAACTAGATGATCTTTAAGGTAATTTCCAGCCCAAATCTTTCTATGATTCTTGGATGGCTTTAGCTGTTTTGTGCCACACTCTCACTCATGCCAGTGGTGTGAGTGAGCTCTGGTGTGGAGAACTGGTTTAGAAAGGCTGGAGGGGTGGAAACTGGAATTTGCATGGGTTATAGTGGGGCCAGGGCTCTCATGTAGCAACCCCAGGTTGCATTTTGAAGATATTTGTTGCAGCCACAGACTGGAATTATTAAGGATATCCCTTTGACTGCTTTCTAACCCATCCATATAAGGAGAGCTGCCACCGAGCTGCACTGGGAGAGAAATTTAAGGGGGAGGATGCTGCTGGTTTTAAGCCCTCTCTGATGCTGCCTGCATGAGTTGGAGGCAGCACCCTGGACATCTGGGATGTGTAAATCTGTCTGTCCAGCTGCCAGCTAATACTCTGATGCACTGGGAACTCTGCTCTGCAGTCAGTGACCACATTGTGTGCTCAGCCACAGCTTGGGGCCAAACAAAGTGGAAGGGAAGACGAAGCAAGCGTGGACCACAGAGCTGTGTCCAAAAGCCCGAAGGCACAGCCAAAGAACAACAAAAGGAATAACTTTTGTTTAAATTTCTGATATTTCTAGTGCTCTGAGAAAAATATAATTTCTATTTTCCTTCTGCCTGTGTTTTTCTGTTCTTGTTCCACCCAACAATTCTCACAGGGAGGCAGAGCATAAGTGAACTGCAGAAGGCAGAATGAACTCAGTTGCTTTCACCTAGTGTACTTTAAACGTCTGTTTTTTTTTTTTTCTTTTGATCCCAGGGTTATGCAGGGCTCTTACATCAAAGAAGAAACAGGACAAAATCTATGTATAAAAGAGTTGGCTGTAGATGTTACACAACCAGGCAGGGAGCAGAGGCAAGGGAAGGGCTGTGCAATCTTGGCCACATGGAACTGGGAGCAGGAGGGTGAGATAAATACTGCTTGGGGTGGTGTGTTTATTCCAGTCTCAGCCTCACAGCCCCCCCTCAATTCCCTGCACTGCTGCCCCTCTGCCAGCTCTCATGGCAGCTCCCTGCAGGGCTTCCCATCAGCCAGAGCCCCTCTGCAGGTCAGGGAAACAGCTCTGCTGCACCTGAACTGACCCAGCCCTGGTGGAATACAGACATTTTACATGTCCTTCTGAGAGGCCATGACACAATGGAGACCCCAGAGAACCCTTTCCCAGCAGTGGGCTCTGTGTGCACACAGCCTTTGCTGTGTGTGACGTGCCCCTCTGCCAAGTGACATTTCCCACAGATGCTGGCTGAGATCAGTCTGCACCTGCACATGTGTGTGTAACCCAGGCTGTGATTAGCCCATTTGTCTGAACAACTGTGGTTTCAGCTCTTTTTTCTTTCTCCCTTTCCCCATGCTCAGAGCTCCCCTTTCTAACAATTTGATCTGCTGCATGCAGCAAACCTGTGCTGCAAACAGATGCACTGCAATTGCTGCCCTTTCCTACCACACAAAGTGAACTTACTGTTCCTCTCTTTCTCCTCTGCCAAACAGCCACTTTGTTGTTCATTTTCAAAGCATTTAGCATCATAGCTGAAAAGTAAGCTGCAATATCTGTGAGCTGTACCCACATTATTAAATATGACTGAAAATATTCATGGAGGGCTTTCTCTGGTTTAAGACACATACTTTCATATTAGATTGACAGGGTTGTATTTCAGAGAATCACAGATGAATTAAGGTTGGAACATAAGATCATCAAGCCCAGACCTTAAATCCATCTCTGCCATGTTGCCACTACGCCATGTCCCCAAGTGCCACATCCACGTGTCTTGAACACTTGTAGGGATGGTGATTCCACCACTTTCCTGAGCAGCCTGTTCCAGTGCCTGACCACCATTTCAGTTTGCTATGGTTCTTAGAGAGATGCCAGAGGAAATGGGCAGCTCTTTCAGTGGATATAAATATGGCAAAATTGAAAGACTTCCTGGTCTTCTTGGAGAGTGATCATTTGGAGATAGTTGGGAGTGATTTCCTGGCTTGTTTCATCCTTGGAGACAACTTAGATTGGAGACAGTGGTAGCCATGTAAAGTAGTTGATTTAGTGACTGTTGAAATATGTAAGGATTAGGGATCCTTTGTAAATCAGAACCAGGGTTTGGAGAAGCATGGAAAAGAGAGAGCACAGGCATGATTGCAGCCTTCTCTCACTGCAGGATTTCTCCATGCCTGTTGGTGTAACTGCACCACATCTGTTTAAAACCAGTACAAGAGCTGTGATTCAGAACCTGTGGTGGAAATCCCTCTGCCCAAACTCAATGGAGCCACAGCTCTGTGACAGAGGGATGTGATGAAGAAGCCTGGCACAGGAGCAGGGTGGATGGAGTCTCTCTGGCTGAGGTGCACAGCACTATTTTTGGCAATTTAACTGCACGGTCAGTGATGAGTCTGGTCTGATGCAAGCTGGCAGGCTTCACTGCTGAGGCTCAGATGGCAAGCACTGCTGCTTGGTGTATATTCCTGAATAATTTCCCTTTCATCTTGCCATACTTCTGTCTTTTCTGGCTGTTTTGAAATGTGTCTCTAGTCCACATGTACAGAGATGTCTGCAAGGCAGTGCTGCCTGTGCTACCAGGAAGGAACAGCATCTTGCCCTAGATACTGAGATGTCAGTACACCCTTGCCATCCTAGAGATCTCTGCAGCAATTTTGCCTGGAGAGCAGGAGCATGCTGCTCCCCTGTGTATCTGGACAGGCTGGTTAGATATTCTGGTCCTCATTTTACACACTCTGTCTTTAAGAAGCTCACACCTTGGTGCTTTTCCCCCTGACTAAAGTAAAAAGGCAACCCACCTCTAATCTGGTTATTAGAAGATCATGCAGCTCCACAGGTCAAAAGTGAAGAGTCAAAAGCATCATTTAATTCTTGAACTTTGCTGCTGGCCCCTGGCCGTGGCTGGTGCTTGCTGTGAATCCAAAGCAGCTGCGCAGAGAGGAGCCACGATGTGTCTGTGCAAAGGCAGCCCAGGGCCAGGGGCCAATTGTTTCCCTGAGCTGGTGGCATTTTTTTCTTCCTGGAATTTTGCTGCATTGTGACTTGCAGATCATCTTTCTCTCAGCCAGGGAAAGAGGCTGACCCTGAACCCACTGCTGCTATGGGGTCCTTGCTCAAAAGGACTGATCTTACCATGTGGGTGCAGAGGAGGAGTGGGACAAACTTCCACTGGGTTTGTTCTCAGTTCAATGCACTGCCAGGAAAGGCCTGATAAATCCCTTCTGAGGGTGTTCCTCTCAAATGCTGGTGTCTCCTTTTCCCCTTTCCCCACCAGGTCATCACTGGTGTTAATATTGCTCTGGTGGTTCTTGCTGCCCTGTCCTGCAGCCTTCCCCCTGGGGGAGAGACTTCCTGCCTCTGAGTCAGTCTGGCAGCTGGACCAGGGCGAGCAGATGGAAAAAGGGATGGGCTCTGCTCAGGCACTGCATCCTCCCTCTGCATCCTGACACGGAGCACTGCATTATCCCCACTCACACCAACTCGGAGTGAAGCTCTGCCCTCTCTGCCATGCCATGCTCACCCCACAGAAACCAGGACTGTTACAACCACTGCTGGCTTGCAGCACCAAGACTTGTGTTTAGGGACCAGCAGGCTAACTTCCAGCACGGAGATCTGTAGGACTCATATTACAGTGCTTAGGAAATACCCATAAAATATCAACTCATTAGACACACTCAGTGGGAATTAGACACACTCGGCGTTGGAGGTACATCAACAATGAGTCAGAGTTGCTGTTTGTCACTGCAGCTCATGGCTGAAGTGCTCTGAATAATGGCAGGGCTCCCTCAGCTGCCTTGTGCATGACAGAGAGAGGCAGCCAGGGAGGTGCTTAATGTGCTTATGGCTTGCTCTAATGTGGTCCACTTCAAACAGTTGATCTTCTGAAATCACAGGATCATGGAATCATACCATTATAAAGTGATTTGGGTTGAAGGGACCTTAAAGATCATCCCCCTGGGCCAACAAGGTGCCCGGAGCATCAAAACTAACTCGGCAATGAAAGCCTAAAAAGAGTATTTCCCTGTGTCTTATGCTGCCTTCTTATAACACATTCATTTAAAAGAATGGTCATTTCCTAAGAAATTTCCTTTTCAATTAAAGTCTGTAAAAGGAAATGTTGTCTATGAAAGGTGAAACTGATTACTTTTTTCAGAAGACAGATTAAGTGGGAGATGTAGGTGTTTGGAAAATAATGAGTTGAATTGAATGAAATTACACGGGGGAAAAAAGGAAGCCTGTTTTTAATCAGTTCTGTTGAGAATTGTGGCTGGTACAATATAGCTCAGAGAAGATATGGATGCCCCATCCCTGGAAGTGTTCAAGGCCAGGCTGGAACGGGCTCTAAGGAACTTGATCTAGAGGAAGGTGTCGCTGACAGGGGCAAGGAGTTTGGAATGAGATGATCTTAAAGGTTCCTTTCCACCCAAACCATTCCACTGTTCTATGTAATCTTTTATCCACACCTCAGAAGGAAGGAAGAAAACCTTCTGGGCCTGGATGGAAAATACATGACTTTTTCCTCCTCCTATACCACAGGTTGTGAGTGCTGTCCACATTCCCCTCACCGTCAAACTGCTTCTGTGCGTGAAAATGTTAAAACTATTCTTAGGAAGGCTACTTCACGTGCGGACTTGCAAACAAGTGACAGTTGTGCTGACAGGAGAGTTAAAAGACAGGGAAATGCATCTGACAGGCACGTGCTTTCCTTGCAGAAGAATGAGGAGATGATAGCATCCATCTGAGTGGATACGGTGCCTGTGTCTCTGGACCTGCGTGGTTACGCTCCAGACTTTACAGTTGCGTGACAGCCTCTGTTGCTCTCCGTGTGAACAGATCTTTTGTCCCTTTAAATGTCACTTGCTGTCAAATTCAGGAAAAGCTTAGAAGCCAATGTTGACATTTATGCAAGCAGATCTAAAAAAATTTCGGGTGAGGTTCCACTGATAAACGCTTTGGCCGTGATCTTGGGGTTGGGTGTGTGTGGGCAGCTGCGTGCGTTCCTGCAGACCCTCTCTGCCTGCTGGGAGAGGACACGTATTTTTATGTCAGCTATTTGCCTTGAGCTTTTTGCTGGACAGGGTTTTAGCATGGAATTTTGAGAGGTAGATGAATGACAGAAGAGCACAAAGCCACCAATTTTCACTGGAAACTATATCAGAAATGAAAGTACAGGCTCTTTTGAAACTCTAAAGTTGTTTTATTGTTTAAGATATTGTCTAAATCTTTCTAATTTTCCTTTTCCCTCATCCAAACATTCATATTTTTCTATCCTGGTAAGTCCTAGCTTGTTACCAGCCATGAGGGCCTGAATTTTGCCCTCAGCTATTCATGCAAACCCCTCATCTTCAACCAATTAGACACCAGCTAGGTAAAGGATTAGATTAGCCTTACATGGAAACACACAGAGATCCATGATGTTTGCATGGGCATGTTGCGTTATGCAGTGATTCCTGGAGTATGAAAAATCATTAAGTTGTCTAAAACCAAAATTAAGTTTTAAGTGAACCTTGATTTTTTTTACTCAAATCTTTTTGAGGACAAACCATCAGACACTAAGGTCATAGTTTAACACTTAGTTTCAGATATTAATACCTAGGTTTTGTGTGTGCAGCCAAGTTTGTGTGGGGTTTTTTTGGGGTTTGTTTTTTTTTTTTTTTTTTTTTTTTTTTTTTTTTTGTTTCTTTTTTTTTTGCAGAAATGGGAACTGAGAGAACAGAGCTCCTGAGCTCCTGTAAGTTTTGTGACAGAGAATTTTAAGTGAGACCACACCACTTCTGTCTTTCTTCTGCTAGAGGCTGTCCCAGAAGTTTGTCCTGCCAAGGCGGCTGTTTGTTTGTCTGTCAGTGACACAGTCTCAATTTGTCTGGAGAGCACGTAGGAGCTGCGCTCTCAAGAGACGTCTGTTCCTAAAAGATCTCTTCCCTTCCAGGCTTCCCAAGGTCATGTTTCACCATGAGACTTGAAAATCTTACATGACAGCAAATAGTGGGACAATCTGGTGTGCACACTCAGAGGCTGACTGAGTTGTCTTTTTTTTCTATTGCTGTGTAAGCTTAAAAATGTAGAGAAACTCTATTGACTGTGGTACCAAACTTGGTGTTCTTCAGCCTGCTCTTCTGCTGCTGTAGTGACTTTTGTGTAGATGCCCAGAACCCCTAGCCTATGGCTTTGGTTATGTTTTCTGTTCTTTGATGTTTCAGCATTTCTGATGTCTCTCTTGGGCAGAATCCCAATGAGTCAATGGAAAAATTGTGGTGATAGTATTGAAAGTTGGAACTGGCTTTTAATACCCTCTTCCTAATCTGACCTTGACACTGACTGTAATTCACAACATATGCATCTAGAAGGGTAGTAATAGCCTAGGAATGAAGGTTAACTGTCACCCCTAAAAGTCAAATCACTGTGCAAAGTGGATACTTGTGTTCACCCCTCTGTCCTCCGTTATGCTCTGGTCTTAGAGATCCTTCTTTAGCACAGTAATGATCATTGGCATGGAAGGTTTAAGAGATGTCACTTTTAATATGAAAAAAAAAAAAGATCATGAGCCATGTCAGATTATTCAAGCTGGTGTTCAAGACCAGTCAAACCAGAAGAAAATGGTCATTTGGAGTTCTGTCCCATTAATAAATCACAGGAGCTTCACACCTGATATGATACCCCTTCTGTGGCTGTATGGAAATCAGCTCTCAAGCAGCACATGGCTGGTGTGATCCAACATCAAATGACAGCTGAAGTTTAGGGCACTGCTTTGGACTCTCAGATCACCCAGGAAACCTTGCCCTTGCTCTGAAGGCAAGCTCACAGGCTGCATGTAATGATGAATAAAGATGATTGCAGCTGAGCTTGTTGGCTGGGACAACAGCCTGTCTTCAGCCCAGGCACAAGAGATGTTGCTTATATATATATATATATATATATATATACATATTTGGACTAAGAAAGTAGGACAAAGGAAGAACAAAATACTTCAGGAAAGAGTTTTCAAAAGCATTAAGCTCTGCAGAAACTGAAGACTCATGTTCACCTCAGAAGAGAGGTGACTGGATCATGTGCTGTACTCAGATGTGTGTGTGCTGCATCTGGAGCACAATAGGAACTCCATCTGCTGAGAGTAGTGAGGCTGAACTCTGCACAACATGAAAAACAGCCAGTGCCTCTGCTGTACGTAGCATACTCAGGAGAATGGCTCTGTTGTACCCAGCCTTCCATAGGAAATGAAAGAGCCTGCATTGTCCTTTCCAGGAACAACCTGAATGCAAATCCATAAATACAGTTAATATGGCTGTTCTGCTTCCACAACTTTGTTCTTACAGTCTCTTCTTACTAAAATGTTAAGTCCTTAATTGAAATTCCACCTCCAGTGGAACAGCCCTCCATCAGCTGTCCCTGGGAAAATAGAGCAATGACAGCAAAAGCATTGTGATGAGCTTTTCTATCCTCTCCTGACGTTTTTTGAAAATTTTCCATTATTTTGGCTAAAAGATCAGAACTGGTCTGGAAACTAAGTTGTGCTTTTGATTCTCTATTATTGAGCAAAACTCCCATAATTTAAAACAACTACCAAAATCAGAAACCAGACCTTGCATAGCTTGGGATGGGCCTGCTTTAATAATAATTCTTTTTCCAGTGATCCTGTGACTCAAGCAGCACTGAGTTACCATACCCATCTGGCCATATAAATTTAGATATAAATTGTTTTTCACAGCAGAGAATGTTTGCACATAATTTTACATAAAGGGGTGAAAGTTGTAGTTTTCTTGTCCTCCTCCTCTCTCTCCCTTCCCTGTCTCCTTAGATTCAATTACTGCTTTCTGTCCTTGTTCCTTTTATGAGTAATCTTTAACAAAAAAGCTCTCAGCTCATGCAACACAATTCCCCAAAGACAATTATGTGAGGCTTGAAGATACTACAGGCACGTTCATGAAAAGGGGTAGGGTAGAATTAGGGTCCCAGGAAACCTCCTGACTGCATTTTTTACCTGCCAGCCCAAATATAGGAAATGGAAATAGGAAATGGCAGATAGCAGGAAAAGAGCAGATGGCAGTTATCTCCCAGAGGTGCTGACAGGTGATTCAGTGTCAAATATTTCTCACACATAGCATCTCATGAAGATATGCTAAATATGGCAAAACAGAATCTGCCATAGGCTCTGCTAAGGATCTGGTTATCTTTGTACTCAGTACACCAATAATTAGTATTCCAAAGTTAATGGGTTTTTGTAGGCACATGTTTACATACACACAGGCACTCACATTTACATTTAGAAAGAATTTCAGATGGACTCTGCAGATTTAAAGCACTCTCTTGGCATCCCTTGCCATGAGCTGGCTTCAGCCCCTTCTCTTAATAGGAGGTTCCCTCTCTGAAGAGATCCAGCTCTCCCAGGTCTGACTTAGGTGGAATTGTTCCTGTGGAATTGTTTCCACAGTTTGAGGCAGGCTGTGATATTTTATAGCTCTGAAATTGATTGGGAGGAGGAGAAGGAGGAGAGAGGAAGAACACACAAAAGCAGAGGGGGAGGAAGCAGGCAATACATCAGACAATGTGGACTGTTTCCCAGCATCATTTAATGACTGCTTTGAATGGCTGAGAAATTACACCAGAAGACTTACAAAGGCAGAATGTATGTTTCAATGTATAATTATATGGTCATATTGTAGTCATAAGGATAATTATCACGATTTAAAAAACCCCAAATCATTAATCCTCACTCTGTCTGTTCTGTTTTATTTCTACATTACAACTATTTCATGCATCATAAAGTATTATTTACTACAGGAATTGGAAATTGCTTGTTTTATATTGTTGTGGTTTTATTTTGCATCAATCTCTACAGGTTGTCAATGCATATTTCTCAAGAACAATTCACTGGCAAATAATACTGCTGAGGACCAACCAAAATATCTCTGACCAAATCCTGATGCACATACTGCCTGCAAATGCTGTCCCAGGTGGCTCAGGCTGTCAGGACCCAGTCCACAGCATTTAATTCAAAGAGTGGCAATCTCATATGTGGGCATCTTATGGAGAAAAGTCCTACATTTAAAGCCTTACAACTTGCACATATGTTCCTGCCACCCACCATGGGCTAGTGATATTCCAGTTCAAAAAGGCACTCTTGATTTTGCTTGCCTTGTACACGATACAGGAGCTGGGAGCATGCTTGTTTATGTGAAATTTGGGAGAACAAAGGCTAACTCGATCCCACCCTTCCAATAGGTTAGATGTTTTTTCAACCCTGAAGCAAAATTCTATGTCTGTATGTTTTGGCTTTTAAACTCAATAACCTGCAGGCCTCAAGCACGTCAGAAAAGAAATGGAAATCTCATTATTACACAGAAGGTTTAAAACTTAAAACCAGAGGCTATATCAACAGCAAATGGGACACCACAGACATGCCCTTCTCCTTGGGACTTCCACTGGATTCAGGATGGAGGGATGCTGTGAAGGTTGTTTTAATTTGCCTGTGCACTCTTCAACCATCACAGTATGCTGACGGTACAATGGCTTTTTTTGGATATTACTGTAGATTCTTATTTGACCAGATAAACAGGACAAGAACAGACAGTGTGACTTTTCAAGGTGAAGATGTGATGTTGGGCCATGTGAATGAGCATCCATTCCCTGCCCACTCTTCCTCTGTTCCTATCTACATTGACTGTGCTACAGGAATTTCACTGGGCAGATGAACTTTAGTAGAAAACTTCTATTTTAAATTTAGGGCAGTTGAAGGTCATTCAGGCTATTCTGTTGGTATGAACTCCATTAAAAGAAGAGGATCCTTCTGCCCTGAGCTTCCTATTCTCTCTTCCTTCCTGCTCCCTCTGGACTTTTACCTTGCTGCTCTGTATTGTTTTTCCAAGCAATCCCTGGCTTTGATGTCTGCAATGCTGGAATTTTTTTTCCCTTTACACACCTTATTTTTGAAACCTCCTATTATTTTTGTGACCTTTTGGGATACTTTCCATTTCAAGAGCATTCTTTGCAAGACAGACTTGATACAGAGAGAAATAATCCCAACCTGGTCTTGCAGGATGTGTTTTTACACTCTGATAGCGTGTGTTTTTAACCCTGCAGTGTCCTTCCCCATGCTCTCACAGGTGCTGTGCACAGCTCTGGTTTGCACCCGTGGGAGTGGGGAGCTTTCCCAGAGCTGTGTAGGTTGCTGTGTTGATGGGGAAGGCTATCTCTGGAGGATGCTGCCACCAAAAGCAAAATGCCTCTGTCTGCCACCCAACCATTTCCACACAACCAACAGTTTTAAGACTTTTTCTGCACCTATATCCCCTGAAGGAAGTCTCTGGTATCCTGCCCTGTTGGTTTCCTAAGGGAAGAAAAAAACCAACCACTTCTTAGAGCAGACCCTTTGAGGGATTCAAAGTTCCCTGGAGGAATGCAGCCCTGAACCGAAGGCGTCAGGTGCAGCTGATCCTGGGAAAGCTCAGGGCTTACGAGGGGCTGAGTGGGCCTTGGAGGGGGGAAGGAAGGGTTTCTGGCTGGAACCCAAGGCCAGGCAGCTGGAGATTTACAGCACTGCTCTATCCTCCCTGATTTCTTGGATGTGGAAAAGTCACTGAGGTGTGCGGAGGGCTTGGCTGGTCAAACACAAATTGGAATTGTGGCAAGGAATCATTGCTTTCCAGCTGCTGGATATAGAGGAACCTATATCCTGCTGGGCTCCAACATTTTACATGATTTCTGTGTGTTCCACACAGGGATACTGATGCTATTTTCTTCAGAGGCAAGCCCTAGAAAGCGTGGATGCCTAATGTGGCTGCCAAAGCTCTGCCACAAGGGCTTTGCTTGACAGAAGTGAAAAGCATGGCTGGTGCTTAAGGCACTTCCAGAGTAAACACCAGCAACAGTCCCTTCAGTTTTGAGACGGGCAGTTGTATTTAAAAATGCTTCACTCCTAGTGAGAAAAGCTGTGGGTCTGGGGACTGTTTCCCAGGGTTTGTTTTTTAACCCTGTGGATGATTTTAGGGACTGCCGTGTTCCTCTGAAGTTTCCAGTTTGGCTGTGCTGGGGACAATGATGCTGGCTGGTGTCTGAGCCTACACAGAGGGGGCAGTGCTGGATTGGTACAAATTAAACTGAGAGCATTTGCATCATCTGCTAAACACCAGGAATTTAATTATTTTTTGCTTCCACCCTACCAAAGAAAACTTAAATCTAAACCTTCAGCCCGTGGTGGTCTTGGGGGGCCAATCCTGTGTAATTTATGCAAAACCAAAGCAGGAGGATGGTCATTCTCACTCCCTATAGGCTGGCAGACAAAAAAATTTGGATCACTTTAGTAGGCCCTTATGAGACGCAAGAGCAGCATCATTTCATCTGTGCCTGAGTGCTTCAGCACAGTCACAGCGCTGAATTGATGGCAAAAGTGTGTGGCAGCAATTACTGCCGTGAGGGTTGCTCTGGAAAGAAACACAAAAAATTCATTTAACTCCTGCACTTGCCACTTGTAAGGTAATTTGGACATGCTATATTCCCAGCACAGCTGTAAATTTAGAAATAAGCACAGCCAGGGCTGTAGTTGGAGAGGGACTGGATGGTGCAACTGATCAAAACATGCTCCAGAACACACTGGAGTAGAGTTTACAAAAAGCTGCCTTTTAAATCTTATGCCTACGATCCATTTCATTCTGGAACAAAATATGGTGCTTCCAGCCTACAATATGGAGTGAGTCATAGTATTGCCATTCTGCTCCCAGCACTATTGGAGCATACCTATGGTATGAAGTGGGAGAAATATTTGGCCCAGAAGAAACCTCCAGAATGTTTTTTTATGTACTGTCAAGACACGCTTAATAAATGGAGAGTATTCTTTCCATATTGCGTAATTCCGACTTTCCTCATTCTGTTTTTTTTCAGCAGAACACACAAGTGTGTGCTTATCTTTAATGAGTGTTTGAGCCCAGATGAGTGTAAACATGCTGATGGGAAGGACTTTCCTTGCCATGCATGTGCAATTACACCTGCACTGGGGCTGAATGAAGATATGGAGGGAAGTTTTGTGCTGAAAGCACAAGAACTTGCTGTGGTTCATAGTTCCTCACTCAGTATTTCTGCTGTTCCCCTCAGGGCAGAGTTTAGTGATCTCCAACATCACTCATGTGGCAATGGACTCAGAAACAGCTTGAAGGGCAGTAAAGGCAAAGCCTGCCCAGATGGAAAGGCTTTGGGGCACAGGACGAAATCCCTGTCCCGGCCGTGCCAACGGGAATATTGCCTTCAGCAGAGTGATTCCACTCCCTGTGTATGAACAGACACTGAAACAGAAAAGAAATCACAATTTGATGGCCGACTGGGAACTGTTTTGGCAAAGCAAACAAGGCTTAAACCTCAAGCTCTTCCAGGGGAAAAATAAAGGCAGGAGCAACTTTTGTGCACGCGGCGGGGGCAGGCGGGGCGGGCTGTGGGCAAGGCTTTGGTCCATGACACAGATGATTTGGCCACGATTCCTGCCCTGCAGCTGTGTGACCCTCCCAAGGCAGTGTCTCCCTCCAAATAAAATGTGAGTATTGACACAAACCTGCTTTTATGTATTGCTGTGCTTATACTAGAGACTGCTTATGGGTTGAACTTAATGTTTGCTTAATACATCCTACTCCTTGATGTTAAATACTGTTACTATTAACTGCTGTGATGCCTGCTGCCCACAGGGCTTTAATGATCAAGATCATCTAAAATAACAGTGGTTCATTTTGTTTTTAAGCATTCAATAGTGTGCAATAGTGTGCCTGCTTGACATTAGGCAGTGTATGCATTATTACGCCGTGCTCATATATGAAGTGTGTTTTTTGACCAAACAGACCAGAAACCTTTCTTGCTCTTGGTAATGAGAGTTCCCAGAATTGGAGAGCTCATGAACATTTGAACCCTCCAGAGTGTGAAATAATAATGGCCAGCTGGTGCCATTTCAGTGGGGAAAGCAGTGAGCAAATGGCAAAGATATGAGAATTAAATCTTGTTTATACCGTACCACTGAGGACCACTAAGAAACTGGTTTGGTTTGGTTTTAAGAGGATTTCAAAACAAAGGGGTTTCTCAAAAATCTCTGCCCTCTCAGAACAGCAACATTCCTCTGTACACACAGGATCTTTGGACTTTGATTTAGGAGCAGATTCTCAAACAAAAAATGGATTGACCACTGCTGAGACCCTCTGGAGAAATTAGGATGAGAAAAATATCAGGAAATGTACCCCTATATATCTCTTCAAACACATTCTGTTCAGTTAAAATGCTAAATTGTTGCTGCTATGTTCATAAGGCAGCCTGGGGTGTCTGACTGGGTTCCCTGACATTTAACAAAGGGATGGAGGAAGTCAGTCACTCCTCGGGTTATATCTACCTGGTCAGTGATGGACTGGTGTCCAGAAAACCAGAGCTAAATAAGCTGGGGCTGAGTTATGGAAAAATTATATCTTTCTGTAATCACAGGAACACACCAGGGACAAATTAACTCAACCCTACAAATAATTTCACCCTCACAACCTTTTGCTCACTTTGTAATTAAGAGGTGAAACAAGGGCTGTATTCTTTTGAACTCAGGATCACATCCTTTAGCCTGTGCTGCCATGTTTGCCTATGTTTGCTCACTCCAAAAAAGCTCTTTTTTCACCCAAGGCTATGTGGATGATGGCAAACTGCAGAGATTTTTTTTTTTTTTCCCCAGCAAATATGCTTTCCTTCTTGAACATTTTTTTCTGGAGTTTTCCCACCCCTGTTTCATTCAGACATATTGATCTCCACAGTCTCACTTCTTCCTGGTATAAGGTCTGTTTTCTTTTAAGACAGCTACAAGTCTGGGAAACACACACCCTGGTGTCCAAGAGGGCAGAGGGAGGTATTTCTAGAAATAGCTAGATGACAAACAAACCACTAGAAGTCCTAGTCTTGGCTACCTTACTATAAACTCAGCCCATAGATTTTTTTTTTTTTTTCAGAACTGAGGTTTCCCATCTGCCAATGGCTGAATATAAATCCCAGCAGATGTTAAAGAGACATTTGGAGTGTATCCATTGCACTCCCTGTGCCAGTGATCATCTCCCAGTTACTCTGTATTTTTGCTGAGCTAAGGGAATTTGTGGCTTCCCCTCCAACTGGGCGATTGCAGAAATTGTGATGTCAAACATCCTCTGCTACAGCTCCCAAAGTCTCTGATACTGAAACTCCTACTGAGCACTTGTATTTCCACAGCCAAGGGTTTATTTGGGACCACCCAAATGAGCCATTCTACAAAGTAATGCAGTGGGTGCTGAGGGTGGGCTTGCTGGTGGCCTGCAAGGAAGGCCCTGATGTCTGTGACAGGATTCTTGGCCATGGAGGAGCTGGGAACCTTCAGCAGCTCAGGAAACTGAATGAGGGGATTTAAACATCTTGGAAGTCAAAATGAGGAGAGAGGATTTCCCAAGGAACCCAAAATGTCTGTTTCCAAGTTTGAACCAGAATCTCCAGCTCTACAAGGTGGCTTCAAAAATCCTGACCTCATTTTCCATAAGAGATAGATATATTTTTCATCCTCTCACATCTGGCCGTGGCCTGAGGTGTGCAGGCAAGAGAGAAAACTTTTCCAGCCAACTACATATTTTTCCACCCTAGGAAAGACTCCATTGTACAGAGTGAATGCCAAGGCCCAGTTTCCTTCTGGGCTCTGCACATTTTTTGAAGTTGGTGTTTATTTTGCCTGATCTGCCCTGACTTTCTGGTTCCTGTTACTGTTCTCTCCTATTGTTGCTGGTGAACTCTGGCCCGTACCAGGATTTTGGTGGGGTTGCTTTTCTCTGAGCAGTTACATGGGAGATTTCACAGAACTGGAGAAGTGGCATTTGTATTCCCCTGCTGATCAACCTCTTATTCCTTTGATTATTGAAAAACACGGAGAGAAATCAAGTTCATTAATGAGCCCTGTAATTAACAGGGGTTGCATCTGTGAAATAGAAGGGACATTGGAACTGTTGTCTTTGTGTAGCAAGAGGCATCTGTGAAATGATTTTGGGGAAAATTCCCTGAAATGGAAACTATAGGTACTTCTCTAATTATTTATGCAAATTAACACAACAAAGAATGAAATTTAGGAAAAAAAAAAAAAACCAAAGAAATGGTTTCTTTGTAATTTAGTTCTTTGACAACAATAAAGCATAGAATTACTAATATACAATAATTTTCCTGCGTGTTCTGTAAATATAAAAGGGGAAAATGATACTTCCTTCTTGAGAAATTATCCACTGAGTGTCATAAATATCCTTATTCTGATTCCTTGGGAGCTTAGAATTTTGCACAGAATTGCATTAATTAAAATACCTGCTTCTTTTTCTTATTTTACTCACTTGTCTTTTTATCATATGTCATACATTCCTTCACTTCAAGGGTTTCCTGATGTAGATTTGCTTGGCCCCAGCTCTGTGAGCCTTCCAAAACTAGATGAACCCAAGTCTTGTGTGAGCATAGCCAGCCTTGAAAAGGATTACCTAAAAATCTATTACTTTTTTTTTTTCGATCTGAAAATGTATTTACTACAGTTTCTTCACGCTGAAGAACATCAGACTAAGAGCCATTTATTATGGCAACAGGCATAAATATTTACTACTAATAGAGGCTATATCTAATTTTAGGTACCCACACCCACCATGCTGACTGGGAAAGGAAGCCAGTCTCTTTCAGGTCATGCTTCCAGCTCTTCCAGTGAAGAAAATCCATTAGGCACTGTCAGTAGTGACTTCTCACTGCTTCTGTTGTCTCTGTTTTATTTCTTGCCTGACAGCTCACAGCAGGAACACATTCAAAAGGGGTGCCCATATAGGAAATCTGAAATTCAGTGGTCCTCAGACACCTCAAATGAACTTCCTCAGGTCAGATGTAATTTATACTTATGACAGGATTTTGAGCCCTCCCTGGAGAAGCTCCTGGGAAGGACTGACTGTTTTAGCTCCAGGCTTATGGAATGAACCCCTCCTATCAAACAGCAGTGCCAGGTTTGTTAACATGACAGACAACAGAAATGCAGATATATGGGAGAGATCCTGGAGTTGACATGACAGAAATGGGAGTATTGGTTGGCTTTCAACCGAACTGATTGCACAGAACCCAATTCCCCTAACTATAATGGTGTTCTTCCTAAGTGAATGCAGAATGAGCCCCCTGTCAGGTCCTTCACTTTATTTTTCTCCATAATTTACAAGCAGCATTTCTAGAATGTGGCCACAGACACCTCCCTCCATGTCCATGGGGCATCACAGCTAAGTCCTTGTTCCAGTGTCACTAGCTTTGGGGACCACTCACTGCAGCAAGATTGTGTCTGGCAGAAGGAAGATGTCCCTTGAAAACTTTTGGGAGTGTTTGGGGTAACTTTTTCTCTGGGAATCAAACATATATCGTCCTATAGATCAGAAATGTGGATTTATTGGACATTTAAGTGATGACAGAAGTCATCAAAAGAGAAGAGGAAAAAATCCCTCTGCAGTAGCCTGTACAAGGGAGAGAGAAAACACAATGAGCAACACTCAGCTCAAAGACTGTTTTACCTTCTCCTAAGCACTTGCTTGGTTCTGCCATCAGGTTTGCCAAGGCTTGTGAGGATTCCCAACCTCTCCCTGCAGCCACTGCTGCTCTTCTTATTGAGAGAGCCCAAAACCACACCTGAACTCATGATATTTGAAGAATTTTCCTTGGAAATTTTTGTCTTTGCTGTACAAATATTTCATTTAGAGGAAGCCTGCCTTTGGATAATAATGATTGCAATACAGTAACTGTAAAAAGGATAATAACAGCGACCAACTAGAACTGGCCAGGGGGATGATAATTCAGCTTTGCGACAACTTCTGAGGTTTTACAATTTGTTTTCATTTTACAATGGAATGAAAACAAAACCTTCAGATATTATGTTTTCAATTTAGGCCTTTTTCACTGCACTGTCAGAAATAACCAGAGGGCCCTGGACCTCAAGAATTTATCCTTTCAAGTATTTAAAAAATGCTTCAGCTTTTGTGAATCAGCATTTTCTCTTGGTGGGACAGTTCATGAAAATGCTCTGGCCAGAACTTTTGCTAACCCCAAAAGTTCAAAACTATGAGTCACATCCCCCAAAACATAGTTGTTACAAATCACTTGTTTTATGATTTATGTACCTCTTCTGGACTGTCTGCTCTTAAATATACCTTTCCCCTCCGCCCTCTGAGGGATGTACATTTCTTTCCCACACGTCCCCACTTCTTCTCTCCTTTCTACTTGGGCATTTTTTGGTTCTCACGCATCTCCTTGGCTTGTTTGACCTTCTCTAGCTTACACACAAGAGGCAATGCTGAGATGATGTTTTTATGGAATGCTGTGGCAGGGGTTTGCCAGGAAAGAGGCGGCTGCTGGAAGGGACAGTGGTCACTGTGGGGTGGTCCCACCACCACCCCACAAAGCCCTGCCTGGCTGCTTGCTGGTTCTCACTCATCTCAGATGACATTTTCCATGGGGCAGAGCTGACAACTGTCAGGAGAAGGAACATCTGCTCTCATGCCCTTGGCCCTGGCCAGCTCAGCAGCACGGGAGGCAATCAGAAGAGACACTGGCAATAATTATCACCCAGGGCATGTGGGGTAGCTGCTATGTGTGCAATGTCTGGGGTTTGGTTTTGGACCCAGCTGGCTCAGAGGTTGTTCTGCAGGATCCATATCTGGTTCTGGCCAGCTCCATGGCCTATGCTGTACCCAGGAGAGCTTTGGGAAGACAATCTGTCTTTCTTTTTCTTTAACATTTCAGGTGGAAAGACCCTGCTCATGAGAAAAAAAGCAGCGTGAAAAATAAATACCAAGAAAAGGAAATGCGGCTACTCATTCTGAAAGCTAGAGGGAACAGCAGAAATCAGGATTAGGACCTGGAAAGACTTCATGTGATGGAAATTATGAGGTGCTTTCTAGTCAGGAGGTTTTTTCCTAAGAATTGTCTCATGCACCTCACCAAGACATACTGTGAATGCATTTGGCCGGGGACAAGGCTCCCCTGTGTCTTCAGGATTTTCCACCCTGTTGGACATAGTCTCAAAATACTGTTTTCCTTGCAAAATCATTGCAAGACTTGCATTATTATTTTTCTTTTCCTAATCTCTCACACTCATGCATTTAAATAGAAGGCAGGGGGAGAGAAACCCATTTGGGAGCACCATATGGAGAGATCACAAGTTATTGCTGTTCCCCCATTATCTTGGCACAGATTTCCTTTGTCAAACATTACTTCAGATTTGGGACCTCATTTTGTATTCACACTCCCCGTTGCTTCTTCATTCCTTGGAAGCACCAGGAGGGACTTATGGTATTGCTACAAGGAGCTTTTTACAGGAAAGGAAAGAAATTGGGCAATGTGATTCAAATAATGGAAGAACGAATTATTTCACCATTTTAGCAGTTTCCCGTGAGGGACACTCGAGGGAGAAAATGCATTTAACACTCTAAAATATTCAAATAAAAGAACCACAGCAACCTCACCCATCTGGACTTGAACCAAACCAAATGGTTTAGGTAAATGCCCAGCAGATCTTCAAGTGGCACAACCCATAAGAGACTATTTCTATGCGTGGCAAGGAAAATTCTCCATATTAATGATATCATGAACTGGCTCAGCTAATTTGGACTTCATCCATAAGGCTTGGTTTCTGGCAGATTAGCTGAATTATTTTGAGTATGAACTCCTCTTTAAATGTTGAGATTGATCCTGTTTTCATGGCTGATATTCCTGGAAAATTATTTTCTTAAAGCTGTACTTCACACATATATATATATTTTAATGAGAGCTGTAGCTCCTTTGTACTCCTGGAACAGGCTTAAAATACCCTGAGCAGTAACTAGGAGGTAATGAGATGAAGGGAACAGAGCTGGATTTCTGCAGTTCACTGGTTACATTACTGGCTACCCAGAACAAAGCAGAGCTGTACTGTGGAGGTAAAGAGTCTTTCTAGGAGCTTAAATAACAGCATCCTAATGGCCTCCTAGAAGTTGTTCATACTTCCTCTGAAAGTGTTGATGGCAAGTTTTCAATGAGCAAAACTAGACAGAAACTACGAGCAATTCTACAGTCTCCTTTGTGTTCAGCTTGATACAGCTGAAAAGGTTTATGTGTAGCTATAACTAAACAGAAATAAAGATGCAGTTTCAAAACAGTTTTCTAGAGCTATTTTGTGATTTATGTGCAGATACACCACGAGTCCTCAGTGAAGTTTGTGTGCCCATGTGGAGCCATTTGGGAAGCAGGATCATGCAGCTCAAAGTGTCACTAGCAGTGCTCTTGTCCCAGTTGGAATGGACAACATGAAGTCCTGGGCATTACTGCCACAAGCCACTGCTTGATATAGACAGCAAAAAATAGATGGTCTCAGGAGGCATTTTTAGTGTGAGTTTGTGCCAGAGCTGAGATTCCCTGGTGGAAATGCCTCAACCTTTACATAAAAAAAATCAAGCCTCTGCATTTCTGCTGCTCATGGACAGGGACTTCAGCAACTGGCTCCCCAAATTAAACATAGATGTTGACTTTATGCCTAGTTATCAGAGAAATCCAGTTCTGAAATGGGGGGTTGCTCAGAAACCATGTATGTCCTAGATGGGGAGGGTCTGGCCTGTGAGGACACAGCTCCTGGATGGCTGCCAGCTCTGAAGATGGAGCATGAGACAGTTTGTGAACTTAAAACACATTTTCTAACTGCATGGGATTTTCCTTTAAGTCTGTTCTCAGAAAAGCAGCATATTATTGCAAATAGATGCTCTTTTGGTCCCATCTCTCAGGGGACAGAAATTAATGTTATATTTGAACATGTATGTTTTCCCACTCACAGCTGAAGCTGTGCTTTTCCTTAAAGTCTGCAGAAAGCCGAGCATGAGCAGATACTGTTAATGCCATTACTTCAAAGTTACAGCTGGAGTCAATGCCAGAGAGTCTTTAGAAAGAGACGTGGCCTCTGTTTGCAGGGGTTGGAAAGCAGTCTCAGTGAGTCATCTCAGGCATCCTCCTGAATTGTGGCAGGACCTTTCTCTCCAGCCCCTCTGTCCAGTCCTCTTTAACTCTTTCAGGTGCCTAAGCCCTGGCTCCTGTGCCCATCCCTGGGGTTGCTGTCTCCATGAGACACTTGCACACTGCACTGAACCATGAGTGGGGATATTGGTACAGTTCTGTGCTGCTTTTTCCCTCTTGCTCCAATGCCATCACCCTCCTGACTGTGCCTCCTGTGCCACTGTGCTTGGGAATATTTTTACAGCTGTCCATCTCCTTCCTTTGGGAGTTTTTTCCTTTTTTCCCAGTGCTTCTCCTGTCAGTGAAAGTTTTTTTCCAGCCTCTTCTTCCCCTGAGGGTGGTTGGTGTATTTATGGATTCATTGCTGTGCCAGTTCCTGAGGTAAAAAGGCAACCCTGGGGCAACCCCACTGCTGGCTTTGCTGCTCCACTGGACACACACTGAATCTGGAGAACTGTGTTAGCTGAAATAACAGCCTGTCATGGTCTTTTATGCCTTCCCCTTCCCTGGGACTCCAAACACCACTTTGGATATGAGGACTAGCTAGGGGACAACTCCCAGCAAGTAACTTTGTCCCCCAGGAAACTTCCAAGCCATCTTGTCACACATATGACTTCCCATTTAAGAAGAGGGTTTTGATCTGCCCCTATGAAGGGGGGGAGATCTCTCCCCCTTCATCATTTGAATGCCCTTCATTATTTTGAATGAAAATGATGCTATATATTAAATAAGGTAAATCAACTTTTTTTGTAATTTTTTAATGATTAGACATTACTTTAAAAACTCATTTTCCCAGATATTATTTGCAGGGAAAAGGGAGATGAGCACTAGATCAATAATCCTGTTTAGAGTTCATTTATTCTCTCCCCCTTGTCATAAAACATTGGGTGTCAGTTCATAAAACTTTCATTCTTTAGTAACATATTCCCTCACTTAGGTGGAAGACCCATAGCTCGAGGTACAAGGACAATATAAGTGGAGAATGGCAAATGGTCACTCTTCAAAGCAGATGAGAAATAGAATAACTTGTATTTTTTCATTGCAAAGATAAATAATAATTTGACAGGAGATGTCATTACTGCTTAATGACTTTGTCTGAACAGAACAATTGAAGGAAATATGTTTGCTCTTCCTCATCCCTTGCCATTTCCATGATGTCAATAGGTCTGGCCATAACAACTGGAAAGTTAGGACATAGGAAAGGCACTGCCTGCACGGCAAAATCTACTCAGTGATGCAGAGCAGCCAGGATGTGTATCCCCAGTGCAGAAAGTATCAAGTTTATCAAGAGAGCAGAAATGAGAAGTAAGTTTTAGTGGAGGTATTTAGCACTAACTTGATCAGTAACTAAGCCATGGCAATGATGACTTAGTGAAAACACTGCCACATCTGACAGAAATAAAATTTTTACATGTTAGGAATTTTGTTTCTTAGACTTTGCTAAATTTTTGTTTTTCTTTCCTACATGCAGAGCATCTTCTACTGTGAAGAAGAGCTTCATCTGCTTGGCTGCCTGGTCTGCCACCACCCATAAGGTGGCTTTGTCCCCTCGTGTGGGTTGCTTGTACTGAGTCAATTATTGATTTTGAGATAGTGGATGTGATTAAGTTCAAGATGTAGAGATTGTCCTTCAAAGGCCAGAAGCCACAGTTTCGGTTTTGCTCTTCTCAGCTGATGTCACCTCCTACAATGTTAAGCAGATGACAATGGGTGGGAAAGACTAGGCCTGTCTGTCTTGGAGTAGTGGAAAAGAGTCATTTTTTTCAAATCCCTTTGTGTGTCTTAGCAGCAGACAATTTCTGGGTAAGCAAAATTTCAAAATTTGTTTGCCCATCCATATATCAGAAGAATCATGCCAAAAAGTTATTTTCTAAAGCCCTGAGCATGAGGGGCTAGGTTGGGTAAAATTCACAGCCCGGGGTCTTCATCACTGACATAGCAGTGAGCAGCTTTAAGATAATTTGCCATTCACCAGGCCAAGTTAAGTGCTGTCCTGAACTCTAAACCAAGATTGTGCCAGCTCATTTCTTGCAGGTGTCTTTCTCATTAGCTTATGATAGCACTCAATCTCCCCAATACAGGGTTCAACCCCCTCTTTTTGCAAACCTTGGTAAAATTCTGTCCTCAAGAACTTTTCTAAAGTGGTAAGTTCCCTGGGTTAATCACGTACCATGCAAAGAAATATTTCTTTTTAAGCTATTTGACTTTTCCATCTTTCCAATCCAATCCCTCAGGCCTGTGGCTGACCTTAAGAAAAATCCCATCACTCTACATCCAAACCATCAACACACATTCAAATGGTCTAGCTCCTTGTTTAGTATTCTTTGTGATTCCTCTTGCCCTTCAAGCACCACGTATCTAACACAAAAGAGTAGACAGCGGGGCTTAGGAGGAATTTAGGCTGGATAAGTCTGGATAAAGCAACACGGCTGCTCCATCTACTCCTCTAATTCCTGGCATCATCCTTTGTGACGTGTGCTTACTACTACTTTGTGTAGTTTGCTTGTTCTCTACACCCAGTCTTCAGCCTGCCAATGTCATTCATGGTGCAGTGTTGTCCTCTGCTGTGCTTGAAGTACAAGGACATCCACTGGCTGCTGGAGAAATCAGTTCTCCCTGTTGGGCTGCCGCAGCTCCTGGGCTGTCAACTGAGTTCTGGCTCACCAGCCAGATGCTGGTGGGTGTGGGATTGGTGCAGAGCTCTTCTGGGCCTCTCTGGAGCAAAAAGCCAAAGTAAAACCAAACCAGGAGTGGCAGCAGTACTAAGAGAAGCTGCATAACAGAGACAGAGGCAAAGGGAAGAGGCAGCTCAGGTGCTGCAGGCTGATCTCCATTAACAGCTGTAGGGGCAGGGGACAATGGGGACTCTGTCACCACAGCTCTCAGAGCACTGCTGCAGAAACCATCTGCCCTGAGAAACTGAAACCCAGAGCACACACCTCTGTCTCCATGGGCTTCAAGTGGATTGTGCAGCACCAGGACAATACAGGGATGTGTGTGAGGAAGAGATAGCAGCGATAGTTATCTCAGGTCTTTGCAAACTGAAAACACCTTCAGAAGGAAAAGGCCCTAAGATGCTTGGGGGTGTATGTGGAGCCTCTCAAATGAGTGTGGAATGACCATGGTGATTCAGGCAAAAGGCATTTTCTTTGGGAAAAATACTGTTCAGGCTTCCTGGATGTGAAAAAGCCTGAGGATCACTGCATCACCTCTGACTTGTATGACTCAGGACAGAATTAAACCTTCTGTGGGGAGACTGAGAATTAGTGGTTCTGTAAAATTCACCTTCAAAGAATCCAGCCATGAAAACATTTGAGTTGCACTGGTTTTTCTGTTGTGTTGTCATACCTTGAAGGTTTCATTGACATACCTGGTCTCAATAAAAAATATCTCCTTAGATGATACCAGGAGGAATGGCAGAGAAGTCTATTCAGCTCCTGAGAGGCAAAATGAACATATCTGTTCAGTGGCTGCCAGCTTAAAGAGCCAGATCTTAAAAGAGTCAATTCTTTCTTGTCTCAAGGATAAAGTTCAAATCTGTGTGATCAAAATTGGATGAACATTAAAAAGAAAAAAAATACAACTCACTGCAAATATTCATGCAAATAAACATCACAGCTTTCTTTCAGAACTATTTATATCTATTTGAGTTTAATGACCCCAAACATTGTATGAAGAGTTTCTCTAATGTGCTACCAAGACTGTTTATAGGAGACAACTGTCTCAAGAATGTGGCAGTGTGAAGACTCCCACGGCAGCACCCCTGCAGAAATTGCAGATCTACTTGGGCAGCCTCCTCCTGTCAGGGTTTCAACAGGGGAAAAAAAGTGTTGGTCTCAGGGTCAAAGTTATCACTTACACACCGTGGTGAGCAGGGATGGGTTGAAACCAGTGTGCATTAGCAATCAATGAAAATTGGCTAGAACACCAAAAAGTGTGGACAGATGTGCTCTTGTGCCTGTAGCTGGAGATATTTGGGATGTTAGGGCTCCCATTGGCTTTCTGCCATGTCTTGCCTGGTGTTTCCGGCCCCTTGGGGAGAGGCTGCAAGGCAGAGCTGCATGGTGCATGGCCTGTCTCCCCTGGATGCTCTTGCCAGCCCCAGGACAGAGAGCAACCAGCCATGGGCAGCCCCAGGATCCCTGGTAGATTACTTCCAACTCCTTTGTTTCATGGGAGGGCACGAGGAACAGGGATTTGGGTCAGTGCTGTGACATACCAGCAGGATATAATAGATTTGTGGATTTGCACAAGTACAAGCTGCCTGCTCTGGGCAAGAGCAGTAGTGGTGCTTTTATGCTACTAAAAATGCCAGAGCAGGAGACTCTCCCTTCTTGCATAGCTTGTCTGGCCAACAAGGTTGGGATCACTGCTCTGTGAGACTGGTGATACTCCAGCCCTCTTCAGTGCAAAGTCAGACAGATTACATTGAATCATCACTAAAGAACAAAAAATGTGTCTCCTAACAGTAAATAATGTCTCTCTTCTTCTATATTGCTTTTAATTTACAGAGCCCTAGGGCTGAGCTATTCTGTATGCTATTAGTTAGCTGATCACATGCCAATGCTAATTTTTTTCAAATGGGTTCACTATATATAAATGTTCACCATTTTGTGCCGACACATGAGGGGAGGGAGGGACATTTTTACCCCATCTACTTTTTACAGATGCTTTGAAGTTCTCCTTTGGAGGAACTGACCTCTCTCATTTATCAAAGATGCAACTTTGGCTCCTAAAGCTGTTTGTATGTTATTCATATCTGTCCTGTGCCTCAACTAGAGTTGAATTTAAGACTCACAACCCTCTTTTCCCCAGACTTCAGCCGTCTAATGAGTCCAATCACCTTTGTCTGCACAGTGGGCCAAATTAGCTGCATGCCAACGTTACTGCTCCTGAAGCATGGAGAGGTTTTTGTTTTTTTTTTTTTTTTTTTTTTTTTTACTTACTAGAAATGCACTTTTGGAACAGAATAGAATGGAATAGAGCAGTTTCAGTTGGATGGTGCCTAGAGTGATCATCCAGTCCAACTGCTCAACCATTTCAGGGCTGACCAAAACTCACAGCACATCATTAAGGGTATAATACAAATGCTTATTAAACACTGACAGCCTTGGGGCATTGATCACCTCTCCAAGAAGCCTGAATATAAACTTTAGGGCAAATAAATTTCATGCTAAAAATGGCTATATTTTTAGCCTTTATGAATATAAAATGGGATGCTCAGTGGCTTCCTAAGCAACAACACACATTTTTCTTCTGTATTTCACAGAGCAAGCCAGCTAACTTTGGCACTATTTAACCAACTCTCTTAGTTGTTGAACTGAGTTTTTTTGTTGGTCCAGCCTCAGCCCTAAATAAACATTTGTAACCTCACATAGTTTGGCACAATACAAGTCAACCCGGCTGAGAGACCTTTGCTCATGGAAAACCAGCATTTGATGTTCAAAAGACAGAGTGGAACCAGCGTGTTAAAGCATCTACTCACTATCCAAACAGTCCCTATTGTTACAGTTATTGCCAGCAATATCCTGTTTTTCCCTGGGATTGCACTTTGGTGATCCTGCCCTAGAAAAAGCCATTTGCCTTGTGGCTAAACACTTCCAGTGTGGGACTTGGAAATTCACCAAAGCAAGGAAATCTACTCAGGGCTCTGGCCTCCAGCAAAACCTCTTCAAAATGCCTTGAGAAATAACCAGACTCATAAAATTCCTTGCATCCAATGAAAGAGACCATTTTCATATCCAAGTAACAAATTTGTCCTTCCCATCTGTCTGGCATTGCTCTGATCCTACTCTACACCCGTCACATCCCAACTCTGGCAACAGGCCCTGAAGAAATTTGATTTTATGGACTGTGGGTGAAATCTGTGGCAGAATATTACTAGTGTGGAGCTAATAACTGGTCTGGACTTTTGTACAGTGCAGCTGCACACGCGGTGAGCCACCAAGAGCTTTTGTGTCAGGCACCGCTGCATACAAGTTGTAAATGCTGTGTGAGTTCTCTGCAGGAATATCTGCTCCTTCCCTGGGTCACATTCAGCTACTGCCTTTGATTTTCTTATAGGCACGTTGGGCCCAACTTTTATAAAGTGGTTTCAAGATCTTTCATGTGAAAGGTACTGAATAGGCATTGTGCAGATCTAATAGGGCAGGAACTCAGCTGTTTGATTCCTCTGGACCACTCCTGCCCGCCTGCTTCAGCTGCAGGAGCTGAGGAGATGGGATGCAGCAGGACAAGTGCACAGAGCTGGTGCTTCAGGGCCATGAACAGTTAACGCCTTGGCCACGGCACTGGTGCAGCTGGAGCTGTTCCCAAAGCTGGGCTGGAGAGCATCACTGTCTCCCCTGAGTTGCTGGAGTCGTGGCAGTGAGAAACTGCTCTGAGATCACCACTGGAATCCTTGGGTTTTAGTGCTCCCCCTCCCCACCCCCTACATTTTCCATTAGAAAGAAATAAATTGATAAATTCCCCAGGATCACAACCAGGCTGTGACCTGGTGAGGCAAGAGGAATCCCTTGCTAACACTCCACTGCTGGTAATAACTCCTGGGTTGGGTAGAAAACCTTCCATGGAAAGTGAAGCTTTGCAAAAATCTGCAGCAATTAATTGCTTATGAGCATTTTGAGCACAGAAATGAACCTTTGAATCTCATGTTCTCAGCTTGTTTGGGAAAACTGAAACAATTGGTTTCAGCAGTGGCAAAGACAGGGGTAGAAAAACCAGTTCCCTGGAGTAAATTCAAATGTGATTTTCCAGAGTCTCCTACATTCTTCAGGATCTGTCCATGTATGCATCTTTCCCATGTGCTGTGCTGCCACCATGCCCGTGTGACCATGGTACTGCTGTGCCACCTCTCCTCTTCACCATGGGCTGCCACACACATGGATGTGGAAAATCCAGAGGAAGATCCTAAAAACTATAAGCTCAGGGGTAAGGTTGCCCCAAGAGAGTGCTTTGCTCAGTCAATACCCACAGTATTTTTAATAGGCTGTGGTATGCTTTATGCCATGTAATGTTTTTATGAGTGGGATTTTTTTCCAGCACTATGCTACAGAAGTAATTCCTACTGCTCGATTCTGTGTGCAATTCTGTAGTGAAATTGGTTTAATAAATGATGGGATTCCTCAAAAAACTGAAATTCCATTTGTGATCAATGCTAGTTTTGACCACTGCTGCTGGACAGGGATTGTCTCAGAACAGCATGTTAATACACAGAGCTATTTTTTCCCCTTATCTTTATGAGTTTTCTCATTGAAAATACTTTTATATTTATGTCCTATAGTAGTTAAGAAGGCAGATAAAAATAGCTGGAGATATTTTAGAGGCTAAATCTTCAAACCCTGAAAATGAGGCTTGATTTAAAGGTGCCTGCATACTCCTTTCACCCCAAGAAAATCAGGATTATGCTGTTTCATCTTCCCATCCTTCTCCCAGCCCTTGTATACCTCAGTAACTTTTGAGCCCACTGGCAATTTCCAACACTTCTGGAAGAGGAAATGAAATCAAAGCAAGTCCCTGCAAGTCACCTGTGGCTGGTTAGGGAGGAGAAACTCAGAGTGGAGTCCTCACCAAGTGCCAGCCTGCCTGGCTGGCATCACTGCACAGCCCCTACATGTGTGTGCTCACACCAAAACCACCAAGAATGATGCCCACATGTTCTGGCACCAGTTACTGGATGGCTTTTCCATAGGCAGAACTATCTGCAGGGCATGGAGGAGAGTGGGAGAAGGGCAGTGGGTGCTGGGATCAGGATTTTGTAAGGGAGGAGCTGATCTGAACTTATCACAGGAAAATGGGTGCTGTTGCAGTGTAAGGCAGCCCTTAGGGATTTTCGTTCATGGAAGCAGATATTTCCAACAGGCAATATTCTGTCATATATCTTGTCTGTGGAAATGTGTTTTTCTAAAGTGATCACTCAATCTATGTGTTGGGAAGGGCAGAGAAAAGAGAGAGCTGCTTGCACTAGAAGTGACGCTGCCCACTCTTGTGGAGGAAAAGGTCTTCACATTTCCATGGATCAGATTCTGCAATTACACAGCTTTGTTTGGCCAGTTCATCTGCTAAACCTGACACGGAGCCAGAATGCAAACAGGGATTTTTCCCATTACAGAATACCAAATCTATGATAAGCCACGCCATGAAAATTCAGTTTTTAAGGAGGTGGAGAGAGAATGAGGGAAACTCCAACTGCTGCTGCAAGATAAGCAATGAGTTTTGCAGTGCTTCTAGAATCTGTGTGTCAGGGATCTCATAAAAACCCCCGCAAGCTAAAGGAGAACTGTGAGAAGAAAAACAGCAGAATTTGGGACACTAAGCAGATGTTTGAACACCAGTTTTAGCCTATGAAACATCTGTGTGGTAACTTTGGACACAGCTGGATAAAGTCAGTAATTGCTACAGAAAGAGGCCTGTGAGTATTGTACTTAATCTGTGGGTCTGTTCTGCACAGAAATACAGTGAATACCATTGATGATCTTGATTATGTTTGTGTTTTTTTCTTATACTACAAATTCCCCTACTATGAAGGATTCAAATCAGTCACCTCTTTGCCTTTCACAACCATCAAGTTGTAATATTAAAATCTATTTATAGATGGAGTAACAAACGTTTCTGAAAGGAGAGTTACATACTGGCAGCCTGGAAAGAGACTATGCTGGTTTTCTCAAAGATTACTCCTTAAACTGGATATATTCTCAAAGATTATTCCTTATATAGGATATAAATATTGTAATTTATGCATCATTTGCCGAGAGGGACAAGATTGTGATAGCTTTTATATATATATATATATATATATATATATATATATATATTTCCTAACTGCAGGCTGCAAAGCTCAGAACTTCAGAACTTCAAAAACTAACCATGAACACAAACTGATAGAGGCAGAATTACATTTGTTGTCCCAATACACAGTGGATTTAACTGCAGCCCTAATACTTCTTATTTGCCAAAAACAAGACAAAAATTGGAAGCAAACAAATAAGTTCTCTGAATAAATCCTGCAATGCCCCAATTTTGTGAGCTGCCATCTAAGCTGCCTGGCAACCATCCAGGCCTGAATGACATTCCCAGACAAGAAGTAACCCATGCATCCCTTTTGAACTGTCCTCTCCTCGAGCTTCCCTCACCTCCCACCTGGCCGTGCTGCAGCTCTCGATTAAATCTCTTTTAAAGCACCTTCTTACCTGCATAGTGGTCGAACACAGTGGGGACATACTCCTCTGGGAAGGCATCATTGGCATAGCTCATCAGCAGACAGGTTTTCCCAACTGCACCATCCCCAACCACCACGCATTTTAGCATCTTCTTGGTGTTGCTCCTGCTCCCGTCAGTGCAGTTGTCATTTTCCTCCTTGCAGTTCATTCTTGCTGCTGCTGCCGCTGCTCTTGCTGCTCCCAGGACTTCCAAGTGCACATGAAGGAAAAATGAAGTGCGATTGTATTGACTTTTCCTGAGTTTGGAGAAGGAGGGGGGTTGGGGGTGGGGGGGAGCAGCAAATCTCAAACTCAGGAAATCATACTAATGTTTCCAGGCTGTCACAGCCGCTTCTAACAGTTACCAGATCAGTCAAGAGGATCATCGAGGTGAATAAATTAAACACACAGAGAGGAATATCATAAAAAAAGGGTGATCTGTCCTTTTTCGTTTGTCCCAGTCAGGAAATCCTCATCCTGCCCGGCCGTTCTCAGTCTTTATTGCGATTTCAAAAAACATCAGCAGCCTGCGGCTTCGATCCGCGTCTCCCTTCCTCCAGCCTGGCCGCAGGAACCAGGGATTCCTCTTAAATCCACTCCATTTTCCATTTCACTTCTAACATGGAGGAGAGTCTGGAGGTTTTTAATGGAGTTTTTCCTTTCTTTCTCCAGCTTGCTGTGTGTCAGGAAATCATGGGTTTCCTGCTGAATTCCATATTAGGATCAGTGGGCTTGTGAAGGGCTGCAAACAATGGGAGCTCTGTGTGTATTTGTACTTTGGAGGAACTCTGCCAGGACATGGAGAAAGGAAAACACTAGAGGTCCCCCTGCAGAATGAAGTTTTTTAGGCTCTCTGCTCCATCCCGCGCTCCAGCTGCTCTCCGGGCTGCCGGTACCGGCGAGGAGGATTTGGGAGAACAGGGAATAGGGAAGGCTGGACCCGCATGGCCAGGCTGCGAGCTCTGCCCCTGTCCCAGGGACTCCTGCTGATCCCAGGCACGACCTCCTCTGATCTCAGATAGGTATTTTTTTCCCGTTTGGGAAAGGGGGATGTGGAGAAGGAGGTATAGTGGCTAGATAATGTCAACTTTCTTCTCTACAGCTCTTTAAAGTGTTTGCTGTAAAGAATAAATAAGCGATTTTTCAGTTCACACACTCAGAAAGTTTCTCTTGCCTTTCCCCTCGTTGCCCCCTTTCCCCCAAAAAAGACAGATTTTCCCCTCCTAATGTAAATATGTAAACACAGATGGAGAGAATAAAGTGGAATTAAGAACTAGAGAAATTAAAATTTTAAACAAATAAACAAACAAACAACCCTGTGTAGGGGGTATAGCAGTCTGTGTAAAACCAGCTTTGAACTACGTGATTCCTGCCCCCTCCTCTGGTTTGTTCCGGTGCTTCACGTGTCTCCTAGGTCTTCTCCCTATTTAAATACACAACAAACTACATGTACACGAAGGGCAAAACTTCCCACTCCTTGCACAGGAAAGATTTTGCAATTTCCAGCAGAAACGAGCCAGACATTGACACAAACCCCAGCGCAGCAGCCCAGCACATCCTGCCGGCTGCATTTCCCTCCCGCGAGGCTGGAAGGCTTTGAGAGAGGGAAACACCCCCCTGCTGGCACTCCACCGGTGACAAACGCTTCCTCTGCCCTGCTCACACCTGGTGAGACATAAATGCCCAAAAGTGCACACCTGGAAGTGCAAAGCCCAACACAGCCTTAGGAAGGAACTCTTTCAGCCCCAAACTGCATGAGTAAAGACAAGCAACCATAATGATAGAACTCTCTAGTCCCAAAAGTGTGTGTCCTTCAATTTTTTTTGTGGTGAAGGGGCAGGGCAGACCCACCTGAAACCTCTCCTGGACAGGCTAAGTCTGTCAGAGCTCTTCAATGATCTATCTGTGCTGGATCAGCTCTGGACACTTTCCCCAAGAGGTGATAGAATTACAGACTTCTGTAATAGTTTGGGTTAGATGGGACCTCCAAGATCATCTAGTCCTAATCCCCCTGCCATGGGACGCCTTCCACTAGACCAGGTTGCTCCCAGCCCCATCCAGCCTGGCCTTGAACACTTCAGGGGATGGGATATGGATAAAACCTGTGGACAAGGTTTGTCTGTTCACCTGGAGAGCTCCAGGAGCTCTGTTTGCTGTCTCTCACCAGGAATCTTGCTCGTTCACTCATTTGTGCCCTGTGACCTTCACCTCCTTCATGCCCCCCTCACTGCTGCTAACAGGGATCTGAGCAGGCAGTGTCAGGCCCAGCATCACACCTGCTATCAGAGGCATCACTAAAATGTTTCCCAGAGTTAGGAGATCAGGTGCATCCTCCTAGCTTCAAACTGGAGCCCAAGGCTGAGCTCCATCCAAGAAAACCTGTGAGTTCTGGGCATCAAACCCCCATTTTCCAAGCCCTGCTGAGCACTTCCACCATCAGCATCCTGGCTGGGTCATGCTGAGGCACAGCATAGGTTACAGGGATTTATTCTTTAAGCTTATTTCCAGTTGTAATTGAGGTCAAACTCCAAGCCTGTGCTCTGTTCAGTGGCTGTGCAGCTGAGTAGGTACCAGCACCCTGACCCCCTCTGTGCCTTTGCTTGCCAGCCTGGTGACCTTGTGGGGAATGTTTGCCAAATATGTAGGTGCATGCTGTTGCAAGGTAACTGCAGAGCCTGGTGGAAGAAAAACCTTCCAACAATTCATGGTTCAGTTCCTCACTGCCTCTATCAGACAAAAGCAAAAGCTCTCTTGCTTCCCATTTTACACTGGCATAATAATCTATCTGCAAGTTTTTTTCAGCATCAGACATACTCCAGTTAAGGCAAGATTTAATGCTACTTGGGCCAGATTTAGGCCTGCAACAAAATCCCTGTGGTTCAATTCTCCCTGATCATAAAGCTGGGCAAGTCTCAGCAGGACTGTGCCCACCTCCACTTCTTTTGCAAGAGGTTAAATGATGAAATTTCCTGGCTGTTTTTGCTGGAGGATTAAAGTGACTTTATTCTCTCTTTAAAAAAAAGGATCTTCCAAAATTTAAAGGTTTTCTCATGCTGTCAAGGGGCTGAACTGGAGGATCATGGAATCAGAAAATCCCAGAATCATTAAGGTTGGAAAAAATATCCAAGATCATTGAGTCCAACCTTTGCTCCATTATCACATGTCAACTAAATCACAGGACTGAATGCCACATCCAATAATTTCTTGAACACTTCCCTGAGTGGTGACTCCATCACCTCCCTGGGCAGCCCATTCCAATGCTGGACCATCCTTTCAAGGGAGAAATTCTTCCTGAACCCCTTAGGTTTTTGCAGGCCCTTCCAATTCCAAGCTCTGATGCAGGGGACACTTTGTGGGGAACCAGTTTTAGTTAAAAATGCATCAATAAAAGGCCTTATATCCCTCAGTGTGAATACTGGAAGTGCAGCTGTGAAGCCAGAGCCTAAATATTGGATGGTCTGGAGTAAACCAAGAGGAGGAGTTTATCTGGAAGGTGAGCAAGGCTGACATCTGACCTGCAAAATTCAGTGCTACAAGTTTGCTTTACCTACACAGGTGGTATGTGCAGCTTTAGAGGAGTTATGATAAAGTTATAAAATAAGAATTGTATCCAGGCTAAAAAAACATGTTCTTTTTAATCTCATTATTTTAACTCAGTTTGGCACCATTTAGATCATCTGGATCAAAACATTTTAAGAGTTGGTTTAGTTTCAGCAAAGTTTGATCACATTGTTTTACACCACTTTATTCAGGGGACTGAGAGAGCATTTACCTGCCTGCTACCCCAGGGTTGTTGCTGTTTTACTTATCAAACTGACCCTGACTTTGCTGCATGAATTAACAGGCCAGACCTGTCATCTAGCAGTCTGGCGAAGTTTGAGGCACTCCTGCTGCATTTCACAGAAGATTTGTTAACCTGCAAATGGCAAGTGGCAATTCTATAGGTTCAGCTGACCCTTCTGCACTGCTGTGCAAGTTTCAGCTCCCCTAAGAGCACTTCTGAGCAATGGGAGCTGCCCTCAAGCCCCAGCGTGGAAGCCATGGGGTTATTGGTAATCATTAGCAAGTGTCAGAAGGTCTAATGATTTAGTCTAGATCCAGGTTCTTTTTTTTTTTTTTTTTTCTGTTTCACTAATCAGGTTAGATTTGGTGAGATTTTTGCACAAGATTTCAGTCATTACCATCTCACAACCCAGTAAGAGCAGGCTGGTTACAAGCCACAGTAAAGCCAACTAGTCTGAATGCTTGGAAATCTTGTTTAAATGTGTGTAGTTCTTGAGTATCCAGCCCTGTGTGTTTCCCACTGATTTTACAAGTTTCTAGCCAAGGGCACCATGGCACTAACAGGTAAGGGCAGGTGCTATGGGCACCATGGAGTGAAGATGTCACCTGAGGCAATTTCCAGCCAAGTTTCTCAGGAAATCTCTGCCCTAGATGAAGTGCCTCTGGCCTTTTGTTAATTAATGAATTTACTGGCAGCAGATCTATTCCTAAGACTGCAGGGTATCTCCAGCTCCAGTGTGCTGTGGGGATGCATCACCTTCATCTTCATCAGTACAGGTCAGACAGGGGTGCCTGGGACTGCTTCCTTGAGGATTAGCTAGTTCAAGGCTGGTGCAAAAAATTTAGGGGAGAAGATCTGCAGGACATGAAGGACTTGCAAATTTTTAAATTAGCTCTGCAATTTGCAATGTCTTGGCCAATTTACCCTCTTCTGTATTTCTGGGCAGGCTTACAGGAGGAAAAAAGGGATATAATGCTCTGTCGTGCTCTCCCTGTTCTCTTCCCCTGCCCAATCTGCCACCCCCACATTTCTCCAGTGCCTCCTGAAATGCAGTGGTCTAACTTCGTGCAATCTTATGAGTTTAAAACTTGACAGTCAGAGCAATGTTCTGTATTAACTTTTCCTCATCAGACCTGACTGATTTTAAGGCAGTCTTACTCTTCCCTAGGTCTTGTTCTCCTAAATCCTCTTCTGGCCTAAACCAAGCAGATCTGTCTCTACATTCTCACCCATAAGAAGCTCCCCAGGGTGGGGGATTTTGAAGGTGACAACACTGCTGTGAAGCTTTTCTCCCCATGTCTTGCTGCTAGAAATAGACACATTCAGCCACTCTCCTTCCACCTACCAGTGTTGATGAGGAAATGAAGTTTCTGGCACTACTACTGAACTGTAAATTGATTTCAGGCAAATTTCTCACTTTTTTCTTATCCTTTGTCTAATCTTTTATATTTTGAGATTTTTAGGGCAGGGATTGTGTTGACATTGGACTGAACATAGCAGAACTATATTAAGCTTAACTATCACTGTGCTGTTCAAAACCAAGTTTCCCTGGCCATCAAATTCAGGACCTATTCTGGACTAAGTTGTTTTAAGAGCCAGCCTTTTGCAGTAAAAAAATCTTTAGGACTTTAAGACAACCATACAATCACCATATCTCTCACCTCCAATCTTAGATATTGTGGTGGCTCCTGTTTGTTCTAGGGTTGCCTGGATGGCCCTCCACATTAAGCTAAGATTAAGTTAATTAAATGAGAGCATTTTATCCTTATTCCCTCCATCCTCTCTTCCCCTTTCTTTCTGTCAGCCCCATTCATCAGCCTCCCACCCCAGTGAAGTGCTCACTGAGACCTCCAGTGAATTTGATATGTTGAAAAGCAGAAGCAGCAAATTCAGGAGAAAAAAAATAAATGACAGTTTAACAATGACCACAAGAGGGGTGGAAGTGCTTTGTGTGAAGCCTTTTCAGAGGCATCTTGCTGATGGGCAGGTGCTGAGAGTCAGCTTTGAGGTTTGTTGAGAGAGAGCAAGCCTCTCTCCAGCCATCCCACCCCACCAGGCAGCTGCCACCAGCACCACCACCGTGGTGGTCCATGCCAGCAGTAGGGGAGGGTTCCCTGCTTCAAGCTGCTGCCACGGATATAATTAGTGCCATTGGATTCCCTTTGCAAAGATGAGATAATAAAACAAGAGGCTTCTGGGAGAGGAGGTCAAGCAAAGGAAGTTTCATGTCCTGTCCAGCAGAGAACTCTTTTGCTTCCCAGAGGGGGCTGCTGTAAAATGAGAAGTGCACACGTTGTATTTGTGTTTGTGAATGGGGAGGGCAGTTTTCAGCTAGGGCAGACAGTGCTCCCTGTTACCTTACAGGTAATTCTGCAGCACTGACTGCAGACAGTGCTCTGTGTGTGTCACCCACCCCCAGCTCATGGTACTTATCCAGAGCCTGCATTTCCAGCTGTTTTCTGTTCATATGTGTTTGAATTTGGACTTTGAGGATGAGTTTTCCTTGGAGGTGTGAAAGTTCCCTCTGGATAGTGAAATATCTGCACCTGGTGCATATTCTCCCTGTTTGCATCAGAATTCTCTCATTTCCTTCCAGAAAATCGCTGACTGTTGGCCTCTGCCTTCTCTACTTTCTGGTTTTGTTCTTGCATACCTCTCCTCTCCTCTCCTCTCCTCTCCTCTCCTCTCCTCTCTTTTTCCTCCCCGTGTCTGACAAAAGCTGTTTACCTCTCCCTATCACAGTGGGGAGAAATGGACTTAGGTAAGAATTCAGCCTGGGATTAGCATAGCAGAAAAAAACATCACTTCAGGTAATTTCTTTCTCCCTACCTATAATGTTTTCCATAGAGTTTTTCTTTTTTTTTTTCTAAATTACATTTATTTTAGGTTGAGCAGTACAGCAGGAGGTTAAACAAAGAGAAATCTCATCTATGCCTCTTCTGCATCTCGAAATGGCATTTGTCTCTGCAGATGGTGGACTGCTGGGAATGTAAAAGGGCTGCAATCAGGAAATCAAGCGGCGCTGAGGGCACTGACATTGTGATCAATTAGCACCGTGTGTGCAGGTACTCAGTGAAGTCATTACAGGGACAAATCTGTTTTGTTCACCTCTGAGTAATGCTTGGGATGTAATCTGCAATTTCTTTAAAAGCAGAGAAACTTCCCCAACTTAGATGGGTCCAAATGTAATGTTTCCAATGGGGGGAAGAGGTTCGTGTCTAAAAACATGCCAGCTGGAATCTGTAGGTTTTCAGCTTCCCCCTTACCAGCCCAAGTTGCCAAGCTGGCTTTATCGTTGAAATGAACACACGTCTGATTCATAAAACATTCATGCAGAGTTTTTACTCTCTTGGAAAGAAGGGAGCAGGCTGCTTCCAGGAAGGGAATGTGCTTTTTTGCTTCATGTGATCTTTCTGCCTCCACTCAAAAATAAGCAGAAGGCTGCTGCTGCCTCCACATTCCAGGAGCAGGCAGACAGGAGGACGACCAAGGTGGCAAGCAAAGGGATGTCACAGTTTTTATCCTGTGTCTCCTTGCTGAGCCTATTCTCAGCAGAGCCCTGTGCCAAAGCACTGCAATGAGACCTAGGAGCACCATTTCCAAACCTGCTGCTCTGACTGGCACAAGTGGAGTGGATCATCCAAGTAAAGCCCTTATGAGTGAAATAGGAATGAGGAATGCTTCTTTTTTTTCTGTTTATTTATATTGCTGATCTTCAGGGCAGCTCCTGCCTTGTTTGAAGGGTGTGGGCCCATGACACAAGAAAACCAACTTGCTGATTGCCCCCCAGAAAGTTCTTGGTCTAACCTGACAATGAGCTCTTTAAAGGAGAAAATGCATAGAAAACTCCTCTGCTCTTTTTTCCCCCTTTGCATTGGTTTACTGCAGGCTGACGTCCCCCAGCTCCCTGTAGGGACAGCTTGATTTTCCACAAGTGATAAGAATTATGGGACACTGTGGGGCTGACAGCAGTGGGTTACTTTGCTCCTTTTGTAGGAATTGGAGTTTTTATTTGCACTGCCAAATCATCCTCTTGCTTTAAATGTGTCTGGGTGCGCTGGTAAAACAGGTGAGGAACATGGGCACCCTCCTAGGCTGCTGAAATATCCAAAAATCTCATGAGGCTTAAGGTTAAGGCCTTAGGTCAAAGCCTCAGGACCCACAAATAACTGACCACACAATGGAAGGGGGAGGGAGAAGTGGAAAATAGTCAGAAGCAGAGCTTTTGCTGCAGGTAATGCAGCTGTCAGTGTACCTGTGCTGATGTGTGTGCTTTGTGTGTGGCTGGAGCTGCAGACACACCATGGTGGGCATTCAGGGCACACTCAGGCTGATTTAGAAATTCTTCACCCATCTGTGCCTCCTCTTTCTTGTCACTGCCTGGTTCATTCCTTCTCTGAGAGGCTGCTGACATCTCTCAGGAGGAAGCTCTGGTTATTTAGCAGTGGCCTTTTGTGAAATTCAGGTGTAATGTGTCCTGGGGGATCTGTGGCTGCTGATTTCTGCAGAGTGGTGCTGTGCTCTGCACTAGGCTGCAATCAGCTGAGGCAGCCCCGTGAAGCTTCCAAGGGTCAGAGCTCCTTTCCCTGCTCCCTGTTCTCCCACAGTGGCACATTTATGTCAAATGAGCCTGGCTGAACACGAGCCACCATCTCAGAGCTCTCTGGGTTTGCTCCCGGTGCCTGACATTGAATGGCAGGAATCCCTCTGGGTTATTTTCCTTAGTTTAGGAGCAGTTGGGACCACCCTGTCTTCATGGCAGTGTATTTTGCACTGGTGATACCTCCAAAATCGACTCCTAAGATTTCCATTTTTGTTTCATAAAACAAATATGATGTAGATGACAACTACAATGTGGATCCATTCCCATGGAAATATTGACTGAGCTTAAACATAATTTTTCTACTGTTTTCAGGAGATATTTGGTAATAGTCAGATACAGGTTGCTGTTGCTACAGCAAATGTCTAGGAAGTGGTCAGGAAGATTCGTTTTCTTTCTTGTCTCTCTGATTTGCCTCCTGCAGGCAACAGACCTGATTATTTGAGGTGCATTGGGATGAGCTCTACATTTTCTGATATGCAGAGGGCACATAATGTCTCCTCTTTGCCTGTGGTGGTGGATTTTGGGCAGAGGCCTCAGTGTCCTCTCTTAGCATGGAAATGAACAAATATCTCAAACCAAGTGGATTTATTTCACAAATGAAGTAAAATATTAGAGAAACTGACTTGAAGACAACAAGCAGGTGATGAGCATCAGTAATTTACACTTCAGACTTCTGTGATGGATTTTGCTCATCACCCCAATTTTCCTGCAGGCAATCTGGAAACACAGCCTGATCTCAGTAGGTATCACCCAGTAGAGCATTTCCTTGGAAAGGCTTTTCCCAAAGCCTACTATGCTCATCTGAGCCCTGTGGCCATGTGTTGCCCTGGATTTGCCAGGGGTCCCAGCTGTGAAGCTTTCCTTTTGTCACAGGCTGTTCTTTTTCCACCTGGGCACCCAAGCAGGCTGAGAGCACAGAGGTGCAGAAATCCCATCGTAGTCACACCCTGCAGAGCAATTCCTCCTTATCCCCTGGGCCACAGGGCTTGTGAAGATGGTGAAGCACAGTCAGGCTCCCACTCCCAGTCCTGAGCCCTCCAGCCTTCATCACCATCATCAGCTGAGCCAGGTAACCCACATGGCAGATGCTGTTAAGGTGCACAACAGCAAAGACAGCAGATGGCTTCCAAGAGCATTTCAGCCCTTCCTATCCTTTCTGCAGGTGTCTCAGCCACGCCTCAGCCCTGCCTGAGGAGGGAAAGGGCTGGAATCCTGGGATATGTTGTGACTTTCCCTCTGTCATAGGTGACAGCCCTATCCTTTGTTTGCAAATGAGCAGCAGGAGTAAGAGGCTTCGTTTCAGCCTGTCACTGTTACACCGCTTGAAACCCTCCAGTGGCTTTTAGTCCTTTCTGTAGCTCATCCTCAGAGCTTCATCCACTTTTCAAAAGTTCATTGAGACCAATTTTCCTATTTTAGTTACTAGTTAAACATTACAAATGATAATCCCCATTTCAAGTCGTTCATTAAATATCTGAATAGTGGCATGACACCTGAATAATGGCATGGTGCTTACATACATTTTGGCTACTTCTTAGATGTCTTTAGCAGGGTTAATTTTTTTTTTTACCAGTTTGGAAGTAGAGCTTAGATTGCTATCATTTCAATGCCTCTTTCAATTTCACCAAGATACTTTTGGGATACATTTTAATTTTTTGCTGAAAAAGAGAAAAAACAAAGAAAGAAAAGAAAGAAAAAAGAAAGAGAGAAATACATGGAATAACACAAATAAACTTTATAGGTTTTCCCAGAAAAGGAGCTGTCAGGCTCTTCAGATATCTGTCCTCATGAGATTTCCCAACTTTTTTGACCAGGTTCTGTTAACAGCCCTTTTCCAAATTTGTGCTGAGGTAAGGAGGACTGGAAAACAGTCCATTGGGAAATCATCCGAGAGTGGGTTCATGTGACAGCTCTTTCTGTGACTTGTCATGCCGTGAATAGCAGAGCAACAGCCTTTCAGCACTCAACCATGTCATTGCCTGCCTTGCTTTTGATGGAACTGGGGTGAGTGCGTGCTCGTGGAAACCAGGGAAAACTTAACCAGGGCTTTTTTATTTCCCTAAAAGGCCTGGATTGTGTTCTCATTCAATGTTTGCATAACATCCTGATTTAAATGCCCTCCTGGCAGGGTGGCCCCTGCCCTGATGGCTCTGTGCTGGCAGGCAGGGCTTGCTCCCAGCAGTGCTTTGAGGGTGGCAGTGTGGGACATGCTCCTGTCACACCCAGCACTGTGCAGAGGGACAGGGACACTCCCAGCCTCCCTCAGGCCAAAGGTGCAAGTGACAGGAGGGGAACCAGAAGGGGAAGTGTGAGGTTCTGGGGTTGCCAGAAATAGCAGCCCATGCCCTCGACCCATGACCACTGGTTATCTCTGGCTGAGATAAATGCCTTTGAGTCATGTGCTGTGCCTGAAGCAGGTTGCTCTGAGTGCAAGCTGGGGGCCAGAGTAGCTGTTTATGGGATTTTCCTGCTGTGGGACTGCTACTCTGCAGCACTTGGGAAGGACTGAGTGTAAGGTGCTAAAATTGAAAGATACAGAGCTGTTGGAGTGACACCAGAGGAGGCCATGAAGATGATCAGAGGGATGGAGCTCTTCTGCTACAAGGAAAGGCTGAGAAAGTTGGGGCTGTTCAGCCTGGAGAAAAGAAAGCTCTGGAGTGACTATATTGTGACCTTTCAGTAGCAGAAAGGACTCCAGGAGAGCTGGAGAGGAGCTATTTATAGGGACAGAGTGTGACAGGACAAGGAGGAATGGCTTCAAACTAAAAGAGGGTAGATTTGGATTAGATACTAGGAAGGAGTTTCTGACTGTGAGGGTGCTGAGACCCTGGCCCACAGAAGCTGTGGCTGCCCCCTCCCTGGAAATGTTCAAGGCCAAGTTGGATGTAGCTTTGACCAACCTGGTCTAATGGAAGTTGTCCCTGCCCATGGCAGGGAGGTTGGAGCCAGATGGTTTTTGAGGTCCCTTCCAACCCAAACCATTCTGTGATTCTGTGATTTCTGTGATTTCTGTGTAACCTGTCCTCCAGGTGTCACTCAAGCAGAGAAGACAATTCTCAGGGCTCAGGTGAGGACTCCTCTGCTTCTCTCTGTTACAGCAGAGATGTTTCCCTGGAAATGTCCTTTAGGAAAGTACATTCCTTCTCCCTACCCAGCAGTATCAAAGACAGTGAAGACATCAGCAACGAACACCTGATGACACAGGGGCCTTTCCTTAGTTCAGCTCTTTCATCCTCCTGTTGATGCCAAGACCATCACATTGACTGGGCTAGAGTTTGTGCTTGAACTTGTTGTATCACACAACCAGCTGCTGCCATTCTGCCCCAAAAATCCAAGTCTGAACATTTCCTGTGACTAAATTTCTTTGGCTGGCAAGTCCCTTGGTTCCCAGCCAACACAAATCAGTTTGGGAACCAAAAGCTGGCAAATTTTGAGGTTTCAGAAGTGTGGGTCAAAATGGGCTTGGAATACAAAAAAATATGACAATGCAGATATGAGATCTTCTCAGGTGCACAATCACATCCCATCTTTTCTTCCTTCCAGAGTGTAGAAACCACATTTACCTCTGAGCAGGAGGGATCTGGTGGGGCAAGCAATTTCCCATAACCACGAGGTTACTTCTCACCACAGGCAGCTGCTCACAGCTGCTGTTTCCCACTGTGGATACACACAGCTTTGCTGTTAAGATGCAGGGGGAAAACTTGAGCTTTCAAACCCTAACAAGATATTTGCTTCTCCTTCTCTCTCTCTCCCCACAGCTGACCTCCGTGTCCAGCCGTGAAGGCATTTTCTGCTTTACGAGTAGCGGTGAGCAGAGTGCCAGCAGGTGAAATCCCAGCCTCTCCTGCCTCTCTGTAATTAGCAGCCCCAAATATGGAGCAGTGTCTGACCCTGTGACATTTTTTCCTAAGGCTTTTATTAATTTGACACCGGTTTTCATAGCAACTCACCAGGGAGCTGTAACAAACACTCAGCTGTACCTGACAGAAAATGGGGGGTTTATCTGCTCAAAAGGTTATTCCAAGCGTCAGAGGCCAACTGTGGTTTGGATCCTGGGGATCTGCTCCAACTGTTTGATGGAAAAAACATGGAGCACTAAAGTGGGAACATTACAATTGAACACAGGGTTTGTGTCACCTTGAGCTACTGAGCTCTGTTATTGTGGTCCGTCCAAACTCTCACACCCTTAAAGCCTTTGTTCCTGAGGGGACACTGCCTTGTCACCTCCAAAATAATTTAAAATAAGTGTTTTGTTTTTTCGTTCATTAGCTGATAGAGATTTTTTTCATTTTCTGAAATGGGCTTTTCTGTTGTTTCTACAAAAAAACTGTTCTCAGTGCTCTTGTGATCACTTTGCTCCAGCTCTGCCCATTTCAGGTGGCACCACTCGGTTGCACAGTAATTCTTGGACACCTAAAATTGCCTGTTTTTTTTGTGCCAGACACTGTGACAATGGGAACAGTATGTGCATGTTTGTTTGTTTGTTTGTTTGTTTGTTTCTCTCTCTCTTTCTGTTCTGTCTTTCTGTCTTTCTTTTCATTTTTCTTTCTCTCTTTCTGTTTTGTTTTTCCCAGTGGACTCAAACTTTTGGTTTCATGTGGTGTTTTGTTTCAGGGTCCTTTATCCTAACAAAGTTTGATGGCATTGTTCACCCAGTGTATGCTCTACGTGACAGGGGTATTTCCTTGAATAACTTGAAGTGCTCTGTTGGAAGACATGTCTTCATTTGTACGGAGTATCTTGACTTTATCCCAAACTCCAGTCATGATCTGGTTGCTACAGTCAAGGACTCTGTCCTCCCCTTATTGATACATCATTCTTCAGTAATTTACAGTCTATTCTGTCTTCTCCTGGTGTTGCCCATCTTGCAGACACCCCTTCAGCGAGGAAGGGTGTGGTGTTCAACACAAAGACATCACTCAGTGCTCTCTGGTGGCTCAGGACATGGTTCAGTGGTAACAGGGAGCTGCTGGGTTACCAGCTGTACTCAGTGATCTCAGAGGTCTTTTCCAACCCTAATGATTCTGTGATTATAGAATATTAACCAATTTGTTTCATGTCTGCCTTGCAAGGCTCATTTCTCCCAACTCTAAGGTGGCTTTAAAGGTATCCATTGCATTACTGGCATTTTTACCTTTTCTTAGCCCATATCTTGGTTCTTCTGCCTAAGAATTTCTCCTCCAGCATAAATGAAAATCTCTAATTCTTTTAGTGCTAGGCATTGCTCTGGGATGTTTATCCCATGTGCCTTTTGTAAAATCTGAATTGTTTCTGAAAAGATTTGAATGCACTGGACAGATGAGTGGCGGACCAGTAGCTGTCAGTGTAGAATGAGAGAATCACAGAATATGCTGAGTTGGAAGAGACCCATCAGGATCCTGGAGTCCAACTCCTGGACCTGTGCAGGACACTCCAAGAATCACATCGTGTGTCTGAGAGCATTGTGTAAATGCTTCTTGAGCTCTGTCAGCCTTGGTGCTGTGACCAGTGGGGAGCCTGTTCCAGTGCCCAAGCACCCTCTGGGAGAAAAACCTTTCCCTGAACCTCCCCCTACTCAGATTCAAGCTGTTTTATCTGTGTTCAAGCAGCACTGTAGTTATTAATGCTGCATTCCCCCTCTACAGGTGGTGGGCTGGGACACGTACATCCTAAATTTTTACTATTGTTAAACAGATAAATCTGACATTTAAATTCCCTTGAAAACTCATTATTTTCTGTCTCAGATTCACTTAAGATCTCAACAAAGCTTCCATAAAATGGCCTGTGATTGAGACAAGGGTTCTTTCCTCTCTTGCCTTTTATGGGGGCGGTATATGTGGTGTTGTGTGCCTGTTAACTGCAGGTGGGGTGTTAAATTCACTAACACCTGCTGCTAATTCTGCTGAGTAGGTAAACAGGACCATGCTCTTATTCTCCCATCTGCTTCTTCTGCTTCCATCTGCAGTGAGGTGAAACTTGAGGGACTGCATCTTGCATTCATTTGCAAAGCAAACTCATTTCTAGGTGTAGGCAGTTTTGGGAAGAAGGAAAGGACAAAGAACATCCAGACATCACAAAGCAGCAGTCTGTGTCCAAAGCATACCCCAATGCAGTTTCACAGCTGCCAGCAGAGAAGGGTAGCCAGCCATGCAGACAACAGCTGCACTGCCAAGGAACAAAATTACAGAGCCAGATGTTCCTCTTGGAAGTACATTACACTGAACTTGGTAGATGAGTGCAGTAGCTGCCAAGTTCTTCTCTTATTTGGTCATAGGTAATGATCCCTCTATCAGGGAATGTGGAGGGAAAAAGACCACACAGAATATCCCCATCAAAATGCTGTAGTTGAAACATTAACTTCTCTTGGACCAGGAAGATTTGGGAGCTCCATGGCAACCTTCACATCTTGTTTGAAGGATAATCTTGTTTACTACCAGGCACGAAGTGAGAAGCTTACAGCTACTGAAGCCAAATGCTTTCAAGGTATTTGCTACTGAAAGGTGACTAAGAGACAATTTTTATAGCAACCACAGTTGTTTGTGGGCGCTGTTGTAGTTCTCAGCTCAGGCTGCAAGTGAGAAGGAGAGCTGCTGGTTCTGTCTCTAAAGCAAATACCAGGAGGTCGGGTTTCTGAGGACGTGTTTGTGCTGCAGCCCCGTTGTCAGTGCAGACCCAGCCTGTGTTTGAAGAAGCCAGCTGGGTGTGAGTAGAGACTGGCCATGGCAGTGCTGAGCATCTTCACCAGCCGTGTCTGTCCCCATGGGAAAGTGAGGAAGGCTGCATTTCTCTCTGGAGATAACACTGCCAGGGTCCAGGGTGCTCTGCAAGGCAGCATTTAGGCACACAGGCTCAGGTTCATGCCAGCCAGTTGAATGCAGCTCGTGAAAGTGGCTGACTTGGGGCTTCTGGTTGCCAACAGAGAATTGATGATTCTTTAGGGAGATCCACCACAGATCCCAAACACCCCTGTAAGTTCTGATCTAACGAGGACTTAGATGACTGAATCTTTGGAAAGAGGGAACATTGGTATCTCTGAGATAGCTGAAGAGATAATTCACATCTTGCATATCTTCAGTCATCTTTCTTAAACTCTCTGGATCTGTTCATTCTCTCCTAGGACTCACAAGTTGTAAACCCAGTTCTTTTTAAAAGTACCTTCTATTTAATAACTGAAGAAATGCACAATAGTCCAAATCTCTCTGCCAAATAAATCTGTCAGTAAGGAACTCACCCCTAAAATTTACTTTGGCCCAGCATTTCCTGTACATATTAAACTTACTCCCGCGCCATCAACAAATTTAAGATTCTATATCTCAGGGATTGCAACAGAGTCCAGAGAAGTTACAGATCATAAATGAAACCTGCAAATCATACTGAGATTTTTTTTTCTCCTAATAACATCGAATTCATGGCCCTACTAATCTCTGGAAAGAGAGGGAAAATGTCAGCATAAGCACTGAGGGTTTGGAGCGAGAGCACACCGTGCTGCCTGTGTATTTTCCGTGGGATTTAAGGACAACAAGTTTCTCTCCCCACCTAGTGGTCACTAAGAGCCTTTTAACAGATCAGCAGCCTCAACCAGGGTGCTCAGCAGCAGATCCATTTTCTGATTTTTCGACAAAATGGGAAAATCAGGGAGGAGATGATTGCTCCCTTTGCTGTAGGTTAACTAGCTCAGATGAAAGCAGAGAGGAGGATCCCTGGAGGATTCCCCTTTTCCCCCCCAATACACTCTTAAAACACAACGAGGGAAAAAACTGAACTGATGGTAGGAATGACAGTGAACCAATGATTGGGCTGTGGCTGCTGATTTTTCCTTCTGCTGTAATCTTCCTTCTGTGGGTTTTGTGGTGAGTGAGAGCAAGTTTGAAATGTGACAGGCACAGAAACATCTTCATTACTCAGTGTTCATTACACAGTGTGTTTGGCCTGGCTGCGGTTAATTCTTTCTGCAAATAGCGTGGCATCGGGTGAGGGGAGAGGAACATGAAGTTAAAATGAATATGGATGTTAAGCAGAGCTGATGCTGACTCACCTAAATATGAATAAGGAAGTCAGGATAGTAAGCAGTGAAAGCGAAGTTTCAATTCTTCCCATTCCAATGCCCTAAGGTGTTATCAGTAACATAAGGAAAATATATGTGAGGCAAAACCATGGTCACAGTACATAAAACATTCCACTGCTCTCCCTGAGACTACTCACCACACATATCCTGTGGGGAGTGGTCCTTTCTGGAAAAGCAGTGTGCTTTTTTTTTTTTTTTTTTTTTTTTTTTTTTTTTTTTTTTTTTTTTTTTTTTGCTACTCCTCTTTTGGAGCAGGTCACAAGACATCACAGAGATGAGCCTTGGTGGCACTTTGTGCTGACAATGGGTTACCCAGGGATGTCTCCTTGCCTCAGAACTAGAGGATCTCCTGCTGTGTTTCCCAGAACTTCACTGCAATTTCGTTAATCTGTAGCTGTGAAATGAAGGTAATGATATTTTTCTTGCCGTGAACAAAACTTGGAAAATGAAAGTTGAAAACTGTAATTAAGACTGCCGCTATTCTAAAAGTGCTGATAGAGCCTTATTATTTACAGGGCAGCTCGAGTGTTCTTCCCTCCAGCTAGAGAAATCCCAGGGAGCCTTTGTCCTGTCCCACTTATGGAGGCAGGGCCAAGGCAGGGCCAAGGCAGGGGTCTGGATCATCAGCTCATGCCCCAACAGGCAAACTTCCCAGAAGAATTTTGTAGAAAATGCCTGGAACTCAAGGCTGTACTGAGCTCTTTGTCCCTCACCTCTGAAGGCAGACTCAGGTGATCTGTGGGGACACTGGGCAGAGGAGGCACCCAGAGGCTGCTCACTCACAGTGCCACTGCACCACCTCACCCTGGGATACCCAATTCACTGCTGGCTGATGAGCTTTCCCCTCCTGCACACTAATAAAGTCTTTTAACTGAGATTTGAACTGCTCTCAGCTCCAGAAAATGGGGACAAGCTTCCCTGGAGAGAAGACAGACATCTCCCCTCAGACTTCCCACCACTTGTCTCAGGTGTTAGACTGGCTTTGTCTTTAATAAATACCTAAACCAGGAGGAAAATCTGAAAGCCCATGGGTAGGAATCAAATTATCCTGTGACTTGGGTGAGGAGGAGAAAAAAATGCCTAGCAGAAGGTTCCTACATGTGACAACATGTTTCTGAAAGGTATGATGAGATCAGTTTGGGAAGGAAGAAGTGCAAGTTAAATTCCTTCTCATCTAAAACCTAGTTATTATTTTCTCCACTTGACTCTACAGAGACCTTCATGCTGTGCCTTACAGTGGTATAATAAAGCAGATGGAGAGAAATGTGCATCCTCCCTCTAGCTCTCTTATCAATACCTCTGCTGAACAGTAAATAAGAGGGAAATGGAGCACGCTTGTCAATGTTCCCAGCTGCCGTTGCTTTCTCTAAACATACAGTCAGATATTTATTGCTAGCTGTTCTGAAATATATAACAACATGGGACAGGGCTGTGGACACATTGGCTTGCCTAAATAAGATATTACTGACAGCCAATGTTAGATATCTTGGGGTTTTTCTATTTTTATTTTCAGTAGATGTTTCCCTTACAGAGGATGCCACAGAAGCTGTCAAGGCTGTGAAAGGTAGATAAACTGACTAATTTCAAGTTAGGTTAGGTAGACAGCTACCCCTAATTTACATCTTGAACACCTACAGGTGTGTTTGTAGGGTTATGTGGCTGCTGATGCATCACACAGCTCTGTAAGCATGGAGGGGGAGTGCATCCCCTTCCCCACCAGCATCCTGTCACTTGGCCCTGCCTGGTACACCCGGTCCTGGTTTGTCTGTGGGCATGTCCTGCCCTTCTTAGTGGGTAGGACCCTCTTATCTGAGGCCACCTGCATGTTTCTGAAGTTTTACTTTAGATAATTAACATGATGAATGGAAATATTGAGTGCAACTGAGCAGGATGGATCACTTCAGGAGCCCAGTGGCAATGTGTGCTCTCAGTCTGAGGACAGCTGGTTGGGACACCTTTTTGCAAGCACCTGGAAACCACACTTCCCTTGTTTCTCATCACTGAAATCAAGAAGACATCCAACATCTATCACCTCCTGCTTTCCCACTCATCCTGTCAGAGGAAAATGAGTTTGGGTTGCGTACAACTTGTTCTTGACATTCACTCTAGCTTTTTAAAAATCACTTTATAGTTCTACTGGTGTTTATAAACAGATTGTTTAATAATTTGCAGTATTCTTTTTCCAGACTGATGGATTTTTGGTTCCCCAGACCCTCATTTTCCACCTTTAAAAGTGAGAGGTACTCTCTTTACTCTCCTGGTTCACAACACAAAACATTTCATGCAAAGAAACAGCAAACTAATATTGCATTGTAGCAACTATTCTGAGTCATCCTGAGGATTAAACAGGAACAACAGCACTGGTAGAACCTGAATGTTCAGAGAGATAACAAGCAGCAGGGAAAGTCTGTGCCAGCAGCAGCATCCCACCTCTGCAGAGGATGGGTGGCAGCAGTGGGGGCTCAGTCAGGATGGGCTGCATCTGCCAGACAGAAATTGCTGTAGTATCACCAGAATCCAAAAGTTTGGGTATTTGGCTGCTGGTATTTTGATATTTTGGCAGAGGTGCACTGCTGTCCTTCTCCCAGTGTGAAAAAATCAAACTAGTCTTCCATCCATGCAAGGATGGACTGGAAGGACTGACAGGCCAAAGTCAGATGTGTAACATGTATCATACCCACATTAATCCCTGGTGTTGGAAAGAATGAAAAAACCCTGTAGTTTAATAAAAACTGAACTAAGTTCCCAAATACTTTATTAAAAAAAAAAAAATTAATTTTTCTTTGGCAATGCTTGATTGATCTGTTTTGGGGGATTAGGTACTGGGACATGATGCTTATATAAACTTTCTTAATAAGCTGTGCTAGACACAAACATCCCTTATGAAAACTATTATCTTCTTATTGCATTGTTTTTATAGTTCAGAACATAACACAAGGCAAAAGTATTGAGAACTCAGAAGACACTTTTACCATTAATAATTTCATAATTTTTCCTTTGCCTGTCTTTCCATTAAGAAAAGTAAATGCTCAAATCCCAGTGTACCATTGCTATCTTGGATCTGTGTTTGTAATTTCTGTTCCTCACAGCTTAGAAAATGAAAATTTGGGCAAATCCCATCATATTGTCATGATAAATTTCAGTTTCTAACACTCTTGATGTGTACCATCACATGAAATATTTTTTATTTAACATTAAGGAGGAGTTGTGATGGGATTGCAGGGGTTCTCTCTTTACAGTGTAGGATTGTGTCTCAACCTTAGCCCCTTGCTATGAAATGTGAGTCTTGTGCCTGGCCATACAAGCTAACACTCTGAAGGAAGCAAGGGGATGATTGAACTCCTGAGGGTGAGGGAATATTTTAGCCCAAAAATGAACACAGAATTTATTATTCCCGCTGGTGTGGGGGCCCCTCAGCTCGCAGGGGCCCGAGGAGGCTGAGGCACCACCCCAGAAGTATCTCCTCAGAGATGACTCCTTGGGGGGTCAAGGCACTCCCTCAGCGGGCAGAGAGCGTCTCAGCAGAAGGGCAGAGC
>VZUI01036875.1:0-46216 GCA_013401135.1 Cettia cetti | reverse complement strand
CACCTGGTTTCAACAGCTCATGGAGATGGTGATAGAATACATACTTTGGGCACATCTTACATTTTAACCTAGGACAGTGGGAAGAATATTTACTTGTTTGAGCAATAGTAATTACTTTGTTCTTAGAGTTCTTTGAAAAATTAACTTTACTTCTTACACAAAATAGATAAATGAACAGCAAGTTGCTGTTATGCCAAGAAACAGTCTTGCCTTCCTCAGGGTCTCCAAGATGTCTGTATTGCTAAGATTTCTATTTAGATTTGCAAGATTTCTTAGCTAGAGAATGTCTTGTTTTACTTCTTTTTTCAGATTCTGTGTCGTCCCCCCTCCAAAGGGAACCTTATTCCACAGCATGGACTTAAAGGCAGTATAGAACCTGAAACATCTATCATCAGGAAAGTGGTGTATAAGTACTTGTTAAGTGAGTGACTCCTCATGCACTGATGATAACTTGAACAGTAGGAATGTTCAGAGAGCAGTGGGATGGCACAGAAATTGGAACAGCAGCAGCTGTGTTCTCAAGATTTAAGACTTTGTCACTAGAAATCTGCAGCTATGAAGGTACAAATCCAGAACTATCTTTGGTTTACCATATGCAATCACTGAAGGCAGAAGAAATTAAAAGAAAGAAATAAAAAAAATTACACTTAAAAAAGAACTCCTTTCAGTGGAGAAAGGAATGTAGAAAAGAAAATGTTCTTCTCCATACAGAGGTCCAGAATCATCAGTGATTTAATATTCAAATCAATTATAGATCTGCACATGCTTATCTTAGGAATTAATTGTATTGTTATTTGTTTGGCTGGATCAAAAGTGTTGCCATTGAGATTCTAACACAAAATAAGCAAGGAAGTGACTAAATTTAGTAGCAGGTATGGAATTTGTTCTTGTTTTCCTGATCACCAGGTTGGGATCTTTCAACATGCTTTTTCCATTAGTCTTCTTGAACAGCATACCTCCTTAAGAGGAGAATTTATATGCATTTTGAAAATCTGTGGAGACAAAAAGGTATTTCAACAAGGCAGCCTTAAACCACAAGAGCCCTTGCTGATGTATATTGGAAAACTTTTCTTTTACAACAATATCTGATGAAATGCAATACAGTTTGGAACAAAAAGATAACAAATTACAGTGAAACTGAGAACCTATCTCTAATTATCCTGTGAAATAAAAACTGCATGGTGTACTGTAAAAAGGATTGCATAATAAATGAAGACTTATCATTGTATTGTTGGACAGCTATTCTATCTTTGTCCAGTTTATTTGTTTAGTAGTTAAAATTAGAACTGGATTCTTCCCAGAAGGCTTCAATACCTCATTTGCTCTAGAGCACATTATGAAAGCACTGAATACAGTAAGACAATATGCTTTCACTACAGTAATAACTGAAATTCAGCACTGACATGCCAACAGGTTCAACTGAGTGTCCCTTCCTTCAGCTTCATTAGAGTTCAGCTTATTAATCAATATCTGAGTCAGCCCTTGCTGCAGGCAGTCCAAGCAGATGAAAGTAAGAAGAAATACTGTTCTTGAAAGTATAATTTCCAGGGGATATTAGCTTAAGGGTTCACAGTCACATCCCACCAAAGCACTGACTCAGCCACTCATATAAGATGTCATTGGGAGAATTTATCCTTGGAGCAATGTGAAATTTTTTGACTATCTACAGACATTCTTCCGGTTAGACTTTTCTATTCAAAAATTCATGGTGGACAGGAACATGAAAAATACTGAATTCAGATAAATCAATAACTTATCTAAGAATTCATCTGTACTGGAGGCATGTGGTGTGACGTTCATTCTGATTCACCCTGCAAAAGAAAATAGAAAGTACACCAATACCACATGGGCACCATTAGAGTTAACTGATTGGTCAAGCAACCCCTAATTTACAGGAGATTATCTCACATATGACATAGAAACTCCAGTTTCTGCTGTTGTGAAACAGTTCAGGAAGAAAAAGAAAGGTGACATATCTTTTATTATCTATTTATTCTTCATTTTCCTTCAGTTTTTAATTTCAACACTAACAGGAGTTCATGAAACCTGGGTAGCAGTTTAAAATAACCTGCTTACATTTTTAAAAACTGTTACCAGAAGCTATAGTGAGCTTGCTTATTCTTTCTTTTAGAACTAGCAGATGTTTAAAGTACTTACCTTAAAGCCTCAACTAGGATGTGGCAATCATGGCATCAGAAGTTCTGGCTGTGGTTTTGACTCCTGTTCCCTGCTCTGTGGCTTCTGGCACTCTTCCCTGTACTCTGCTTGTATCACAGCCTCATTCTCCTTTTCCAAGGGCCATACTGTTTGATGTGTTTCAAAAAGTTTCATTCCTACAAATCTGCAAGAATATTCATAGGTTTTTTTAACAAAGAACTGCAGGAAATTACAAAAAAAAAAAAAAAAGAAGAAGAAGAAAACTGCGAGTAATAGCTAGGGTTCTCCTAATATTCCTGTGATGATGTTCTTGTGCATCTATTTCATGTTCCTTAAAAAAATTATGTTCATGCAATTATACATTTTTTGCGCATTTGTGAATAAGTTTATATATCTCAGGAAGACAGTTTTCACATGCAAATGAAAAGGCCTTTGAAAAGTGCCTTACCTATAATTCTCTAGTTTCTTAAGTAGCACCTAAAAGGTGCTTGAAAGAGAAGCTATTCACATCCCTTTCCCTTCTACAATATCCTAGGAAAAGACAATGACACAAATTCTATGACATAAAACCCTCCAACCTCATGGCAAGTCCAATAGCAGTACCCATTGCCCAGACAGCAAGGCTTCAGTGCTCCTTTGTTTCATGAGACTATCGTCATTTTATGAACAAAAATGTCTAATTTGAATGTTTTCATTAAAAAAGGGTCTATTGTTTTAAAGGTAGTTAGCTATCATCATTTAAGCAACGAGATGATCTATTTTTAAATTGAATTATTTTTAAATTAGGTTGATCATTTATGATATTTGATGTATAACTCCAGAAGAAACAGACAGCCATGACATTGTAACTTTGGGTTGAGAAAAACTGCTGTGGAGCTGTAGACAGGATGAGGATTGCACGGCTAACATTGGCTCCAAGTACAGCAATGACCCCATTAAGCTGATGGAGAAACACATGTTGCAGTACAGGGTTTTTTTTTGGAAGAAACAAGTTCACAGGGCTTTGGTGCCATTCTTTAATACTGGAAAAATATTGAAAATTTTTTTATTTCATATACATTCCAGTTCTATTTCCAAGTGCTCAAGTCCTTTGGAAGGGCAAAAGTACATGGTTAAACTGATACAGATATGATAGTTCTTCCCTCCAGAGGATGAGATAGGACACAAAATCAACTGCAGGAATTCTTTCCTGGAACTGGACCATATTTTTCAACTCTGGGAAGCAAAAATCCATCATGGATTGAATTATCTGTTAGACCAGGAAAAAAATGGAGAGGGAATTCTCAACCAAATGAAGTCAAATCAATCAAAACATCAATTTTGGATCAGGAAAAAAAAAAAAAAAAAAAAAAAAAAAAAGCTGTTCAGTGTAACTGGCCCATCCATTTGTCTTTGCTTTTTTTTTGTAAATTTATTTTCTTTTTCCCACAGGCCCATCATTGTCACCTGTATACTTCTTGTCATCACAGGGCATGAATAAAATAAAAAAAGAAAAAATAATGCTTCAATATGAGAGACCATTCCCCTTTTGCAATTCTCTTCTGCATAGTGGCTGCTGCAGTTCAGCAATATGACAAAAATAACAGAATATAACTGGGTTTTTATTTAATTTTCACAGTTAAAAGACCTTTCTTGAAATTGCTTTTCATTGTTTATCTTGTTCTCACTTAAAAAAGTCAGGGCCACCTGCATATAGATAACAGGAAGGGAAATGAGTTTTGGTATCTCCTATTTAAAGTACAAACATTGCTCTTTATAGTCTAAATCTTCTAAGGGATTGATGGTATCTTGACTGTATTTGTTTTACTTCTCCTCAATTCAATTTACAGAAAATGCCTAGTGCAAGAAGCAACAGGGTAAATACAGTGATGCACAGAATAACAGCACTAAGTTTGTCTCATTTTGGTCACTTGCCAATACTCCACCTGAATATGAGATGAAGATTCCAGTGTCAACAATTCAGCGTTAGAACTTTGTGATTTGTCTGAATCACTCAGCAATGCTAGGACAGAGAGCACAGAAATGAATACTTTTGGACAACTGAAAAAAGTCTCAGAAATCCAAGTCTCCCCATAATTTGTCTGGGAGACCTACAGATCAGCCCCTGTTTCTGTGCTTCACTAGTGTGAAAATCACATCAGGAAAGAGGATAGAGGGGAAATGAAGTAGATGGCTGGCATTCACGTATTGTTTTCCTGTAGAACTGGGATATTAGTCAGGACACGGAGCCCCTGGAGCTAGAATAAAATCCTAATTTTTAGTATATGCTTACTCTTATAATCTAAATGTACCATTTATACACTGGTGCAACTGGGATCTAAACCAAGTTTTAGTGATCTAAAATAATTTCTTGAAGTCTTTTCTTGCTTAGCTTGAAATAATCTTCTGTGCCTGGTAAGCATGACTCTGAACATGTCTAGAGCTCTTTTGTTAATGATTGGATAGTCTTGCTCCTGTCTTAGTCCCATGGGACTCAAGGTACCTCGGTATATTCTGCAAGGATTCTGAAAATTCCTGAGGTTTATGTGGAGGCGTAGTACAAAAAACTGTCATGACAAAACATTCAAATTTCTAGGTGATTTATTAGCTGGGACAATCAATCTGAGTTTTGGCCTTGAATCCAAAAATGACATCTACTTTCTGGCCCAAGAATTATTTGGTGTGAGCAGTGTAAAAGTGGAGAAGCAAGACCTATACTCAAAATCTTCCATATAGTTCAGTGGCCTTAGCACAAGGCAGAGTTCTTCCTGTGCTTTTTTCCTGCTGCTTATTCTTCCACTTCATATCTGTGGATGTCACGCATCTTTACTGCCAAGAAGTGTAACTACAGTAAAAAGAGCAAAAAGTAACTTGCTTTTTGGTTGCTCAAGTGTTCTGCTACTACATTTAAAGAGAAACCTAATAATGTCTTTAGTGTAAAGCTTAATTGGAATACAAACTAATATCATGCTAAGTTCTGCTTTAGATCAATTCAAAACTCCTTATAGTCTTAATGTATTTTTAGATTTTTTTTACACTGGATTACCTTAATTCATCCTGGAGTAAAAATGAAGAAATTGAGATCCCTGAGAAGAGATAAAACCTCATTTTTCCCAACAATTTTATGAATACTTAATAATCTTCCACAATGATTAACAAAACAAGCACTGAAACATATTATCTTGTGAGCATGACTTCAAATACTTTGGGATTGCAGTTGTTAGTGTGTTCTGCTTCTCTTGTTTCTTCTTTGGACTCATACAGTACATTTGCTATGAACTAGTAACAGAGGAATGGGGTTTACTTTCCAATCAATAACAATTCATAGTTATGTTTTTCACTTTTCATTTTCAAAAAAACTTTTCATTTTAATTCCTTCAATGCCAGGAAAAGGGATCTGACTGTGGGATAGTAATTTCTGAATTTAGACGATGTTAGAGGTAGCCTTAAATGGCTGACTTTTGGTATAAGTTCTCCAATAGGACTTATCTCTGTGTTTTGAAAAGTCCAGTTGACTCTTGCTCATGAATCACATTGGATTTAAAGAAATTTGGCAACCTGAGAAACTTGGCAGCCATTTACTTTTTTTTTCCAGCTCTGATCTTCAAGTTCCCTACACCCTGATGCAAGGTGAGATGTTACTCATAATTTTCCTGCATAAATTGTAGTAAAAAAGAAAACTGCTTAGCAAATCTGCCACTAGGTGTGAAGACAAAAATTACCAGGAATCTGTGTTCCTTTGAAATCAGGACTTCCTTTCACACCAGCCACTACCAGGTAGCTACACTCAGACTGAAGACATAGACTAAATAAAACCAATGACTTAGCGTGATATCTTCATGTCCCATTAGCCAGACTCCCTGAGTCCTGGTTGCTGCTAAATGAAAAGTCAGTTGTTTTATTTCATTGACTGGGTTAATGGCAATTAAATACCATTACATCAGGAAAACTTCTGACCTTCTGTTACATTTTTTTGAAAACTGCACTGCTAATGACTGTTCATATTAATTGGGAATCTGAAAACCAGATGTTTCAGTACAATTCTTCATTCCATGATGTTCAGTCATCCTGCTACCCGTCCAGATATAATAATCTCAACACAGTGTAGCAGGAATAAACCAAGTATTTGACTAACATCAATGTCTAATCTCTGTGCCAGATAACTCACCCAAACATTTAAAGTTTGACTTTGTTCACTTTGTTACAACACACATTGAACCTAACCCTCCCAAAATGCCTAGGATATTATCTAGTGCTTATAAGCCAGTGGAACACAGGAATTGAGGACTTGGTACTTGCTCAGATCTGCCAGTCCTGCTGTCAAGGCAACAACCTTTCTTCAAAGACCAGGATGGGCTGGGTAATAACTTCTAAGAGAGCCTCCACTCTGAATCTCATCAAGAGAGCCTCATCTCAGTTGCTAACATTTTTAGTCACTATATATTAAAGTGGTTCAGTTGTTCAGATGAGGTCAATTGGTTCATTTAGCTTTTGTCTTTCCCTGTTCCATTAAAAGGGTGAAATTAGGAGACTAAATGTAAACCCATTATGCATCATAAAAGTGAAGAAACACATCTTTCAAATAGTATTTTGATAAGATATTCAAAATATATTCCTATTTTTTCAATAGAATTAGTTTGGTTTTAAACTTGAAGATCTTGAGTTATATCCCAGACAAAAATTTATAACCACATTCTTTTTAGATCAGTTTCAGCAAACATGTAGTATGTACTTTTACAATGGTTAAGAAAGTTCCCTCTTCATCCCTATTTTCATCCCATGGATGTTTTGACTTAATGAGGCTGCTCTTGTATTTCAGGGATACAAATTCATATGTTGAAAACTCAAAGCAGTGGAATCTTTGCTTTCAAATCAGTTGAGTATTTCTATATTTTTGAGGGTCTCATGCATTAACAGAAGGATAATATAAATTCAAATATAATTTGTAATATAAACCCAAAGCTAACTCAAGTTAATATACATTATTTTAAATAAAATCTAAATTAAAATTCAGTTCTGTCTACAAATATGGAAGCAATGAATGTGAACCCGTGTCTCTAAGACCCCTCATGTATCTATTAGAGTCTTACTGTAAGAAATACTATTTCTAAAAGATAGAAGAGGTAATAGCAATTGTCCTGAAAAATTGCCTCCCTGACTATTTAAATAGCACACTTTTAAAATATTAATTGAAAAAGGATCCAGGAATAGTAAATACACATTTTATTCTATAAATCAGTTTGACATACTATGGCTCACTTGAAACATATCCATCAGTGGTGATCAGAAAATTAATTAATATAAGAAAAGGGAAATGAGAACAGAAGACGTCCTGGAAGATTGTTCAGATTTCCAAAGGAGCTTATTAACAAAGATGTATTCCTGGTGTCAAAACCCTTTTTTCAGGCATCTTTCTTCAGGACTTGTGCATAATACCTATGAATAGAACCACAGCCATTTATGGGAGAGCCGAGGACATATGGCAAATCTCTAACCAGGATGTCTCTCTATCTTAATTGTGAGACTACACATATTTCCATAACTTTCTGAGCCATAAATATTTAGATCAGGAAAAGAATTTTAGGTCCTTATGCTTCACGTAAGACTCTACCACGTCTTATATACTGTGTGATGTCTCTCATAAGGTTCTTTTCATGTGACTGAAATTCAGGGAACATCCCTGCCATCCAAGCTGGTGATGTCTGAGGGAGAAATATTTTCCAGAACAGGTCAAAGACAGCGGTGGCATAGAAGGAGGAATCCAAAGGAGCAACAGCAGAGAGACCCCATGGGGGATGGAGGATAAGGAGGGATAGCGGGACTTCAGAGCAGGAGTCCCTGGTAAGGGATTTTTTTGTCTTTATCTCAACCCACAAACTTTTCCACTCTATTTTCTTCCTCATCCTATTGAGGACAGGGAGTGAGATGCTGTGTGGGAGTTTGACCCTCAGCCATGGTTAACCCTCTTGTTCCTGTTGACTTTTATATGTGATGTAAGTTTAAGGGTCCAACAAGAGAAAGTTAATTCTCAATTTCGTATGACACCTTCTGTGAATGGTATTTTAGAATTTGGACCTCCAATACTCATAGGCTTACCCAAGGTGGCTCAGATTTATGAAGTATATTCTTTAAGTCTGTAGAGTTGGTCCTGTGCAAATCAATAAATTACATGAAGAGCCTTCATGTCTGCCAGAACCTCCCATTTCTGTGCTCAACAAATTCAGCTCAGGTTCTCATGCTGAGTTACAATTCACAGCAAGTAAAATGTTTCCTTCTTCATCAGCTCCTGCATTGTTTTACCCTGAAGAGCCTTGCTAAACACATTGCAGTCTCTTTTTTAAAACTACACCTCAAAGATCTCAGATGCACTGGTAACATCTGATGCTGTCAAAATCATCAGAAAGATGTGAAAAAAAATTTTGCTGACCATTTCCAAATTTCAATAAAAGCACCTGCACAACTCCATTACTCTGTAAACAGCAATTATTGTCTGTTCACATAACAGAATATTAATTGCAAGAATGAATACTAATGCAATATATAATTAATGTAACAGGATTCTAAAAACACCTGCATTAGCAAAGTAAGAATAAGTCAGTCATACCTTTAATTATCTATTTATGTTTGAGTTGTTTTCAGTGAGAGAGAAGCATAGATTCTAAAACCCAAAAGAACCCTCCATTTTTCTCTAATTTTTTCAGCAACAAGCTGTATATTTGGATTAATATGAGAAATTACTTTCTTACAGAAAAATATAACCTGCAGACATATCTGGTATCAGAGTCCTATTAGAAGGGAACTAATTACTAGTGAACTAGCTATCTAGCATTAACTATGTTGTGAAGGAAGTAAAGAGAAGCATGCTAAACTAGTGCTCTCTAAGCATGATAAACTGTGTACACAGAGACTACAGGCCTCAGGGCTTGGGGGTTTTCCTATAAAAATCCTACACCTGTCAACAGGAATTGTGTGGATGTATGTACAGCAGTATACAGTCATATTTCTTGATAAAGAATAAAATCATAAACAAAAATATTAAAGCAAAGTTTGAACCCTTGTTGCGTTTCCTCTGCTGTTTTTTGGCTGGCTAGCAGCTGCAGGGGGCTGGGGGCAGCATACCCCTGGGTCCAGGAATGAAGGGCAGGTACAGGAGCCTTACCGGAGCCTTTGGGGAGAGGTCTCTTGGTGGTGTAACAGCTATCAGCAGCACACAGGCAGGCAAGACACGACACGGCTTCTGAGGGTGTTGATTACATGGTGTTTATTCGGGGGTCCCACACTCGGGGGGAGCATGGCTCCCCCCAGAGAGGACAGGAGGCAAGAGGCCTGCACGCCAGAGAGAGGGTCCTGAGAGAGCGAGCACCAGAGAGAGAGCGCCCAAAACCTCATGCTTCCCCTTAGGAGAGTTTCAGCAGGGGCAGATCCAAGGTTGGACCAATGGAATACTGATGGGGAGGAGAGGAGGGGGTGGGTAAACCAGTAAGGCATCGAGGATGAGGTGATGGACAGCGGTTATGAATGAAAACTTAGAGGGGATTTCAACTTAGTAATGAGCAGAATTAACAGAACAATCATTTAAGAAAAACTAATCACTACAAACCCTCTTGTTGTTGAGAAAAAAGATTGAAGATGCAAGGGCAAACAGGGATGGGACAAGTGGGAATGGCTTTAAGATGAAATAGGGCAGATTTGGATTAGATATTAAGAAGAAATTCTTTACTGTGAGGGTGGTAAGGTGCATGTTGCCCAGAGAAGTTATGGATGCCCTATCCCTGGGAGCGAGGCTGAATGAAGCTTTGACCAATTGGGTCTAGTGGAACGTGTCCCTGCTGGAGGGGATGTGAGAGGTGCTTGGAATAAGATGATCTTTAAGGTCCCTTCCAACCCAAACCATTCTATGATTGTGTGAATCTGGCCAAGATCAAGAAGCTGTTCAACAAGATCAAGAGCCTTTTGTTTGAAAAGACAACAGCTGGAAGCAGAGGAAGAGGGGAGAGAAGCAAAAAAAAAAAAAAAAAAAGCAGTAGAGGTCTGTAGAACCAGATCTGGTGTGGAGAACATGAATAGGGAAAAATGGAAAACTTGGAGAAGACAAATGTCAGCTTTAATGGATTTCTAAGATAAGGAACTTTTTGACAGGGATTAGACAAATTAATGAGACAAATATCTATCACAGGCTATTAAATATGAAGCAAAGTCTTCTTATTAAGGAGGTTTCTGAATCACCTATCATGGTGCTGGGAAAAATATTCTAGAAATTGTTGCAATTTCCTTGTCCCACTCCTGTCCTTTTTTTCTTACACCATTTACACTGGTCAGTTCTACAAACTCAGTATGAGGCTATATGAGCTTTTAATCAAACCCAGAACCATTTCCTACTGGAAAATTAAATAAATAAATAAATAAATAACACAGAGTATCTCATCTGTAGGCATAAAAAAAATCATGATTTTGTCTTCAGAGAGCGTTGCAGTATTTCTTAATAACAGTAAAATAATCTTAATTACTGAAATCTATCCTAGGTTACCTTTGTTTTTAAGAGCTGTTGTCAGTTAGTACAAACAATTATGATGCAAACTGGAAAAATCTGCATTTTAGTAGGTAATATTTCCTAAACAGCTTTTTTATGTTTCCAGCTTTTAAAAGTTTGATTCCTAGCAAGTCTTGTGTAGAAATGTTCCTGGAATACTCTCAGAGATTATTGTTAGAGTGAGCAAAGGTCAGGTAGAAGAAGTGCACTATTAAATCTTTGAGGAGATGACAAGAGTGTTCAGCAGATATAGACTGATTGAAATTATGCTAATCAGTTTTTGCTTACTGTCCTGGTTTTGGCTGAGATTGAGTTAATTTTCTTCCTGGTTGCAGGTATAGTGCTGCATTTTTAAATTTAGGATGAGAATAGCATTGAAACTATTTGAAACCATTTGGATGTTTTAGTGGTTGCATTCAGTCAGAGACTTTCTGCTCCTCACCACACTTCACCAGTGAGGAGGCTGGGGGTGCAAAAGGAGCTGGGAGGGGGCACAGTTGGGACAACTGACCCCAACTATCCAAAAAGGATATTTCAGACCAACCTGTGTTGTGCTCAGTGTATAAATTGGGGAGGGAAGGCTGGCTGGCAGCCATGCTCTGAACCTGGCTGGGCATCAGTCAAAAGATGGTGATCAATTGCATTGTGCATCACTTGTCTTGTAACTTCTAATTATTTTATTGTTGTTATTATTATAGCTTCTTTTTTGGTCCTATTAAACTGTCTTTATATCAATCCATGAATTTTACATTTTTTATCCTAATTCTCTCTCCCCTTCCCCTGGATAGGGTGAGTGACCAAGTGTCAACATGGTCTTTAGATACCTGCCAGGTTAGAGCACAACACAGGTCAAACATACAGTTCTTCCATAATAAAATTGCAGCTTTGAATAAAGTGTATTATAAACAGGATAAACAGCAAAGCTTATCTTTCTGCAGGGAAGCTTCCAGCAATGATGTCTTACGGAACTGAGTGAACAACCCTGTGTAAACGTGCATGTCCATTCCTGCTGGGATGTGCACAGCATTGATGCAGTGTGGTGAGAGGAGGGTGTTGTCTGCACAGCCAGAGGCTCACCAGGTTGTTGGCACATATTAGAAAATAAAAGCTTTTTAAGTGTCTTACCCACGCCCATTAAATATGCATATTCATTTACTCACATTCATACACTGCTTTGATTGTATGCTAATTTCTCCACTTTTAGTACTGCAAAGGGCTGTGAGATAGATAAGTTGTGAATATATCTTTTTTAACTAGAGAGAAAAAGAATTTTCCATTAGCCAGGGAGAGATCCCTCCATACTCTGGGCCCTGACTTGCAGGTCCTGCTTCTCCCAATTTCTGGAAGTTTATTCTCAAAGTGACTGAAAAAAACAATCACTGGCATTGAAAGAGATGGCCTATCCACTTATTCTTATTTCTTAATAGTCTCTATGATGTAGGTTAATTTTCAATTAAATTCCGGCATATGCAGAATCAACATTTTGAAATATGCACTTTGATAGATAAAGAGCCTTGTATCTTTGCAAGCTCTCTGTTTTATTACATTTTTAGTTATTCCAATGAGAAAAATCCTCTACAATTATATTAGCCTTTCTATTCTATTGAAAGGATCAAAATCTTTTATATAGCTAGTAATATAAAATAAATATAGTTCATATCAAAATCAATACTCATTGACTTTTCAAAGCAAAACAGTTTCTACCTCAAGAGTCTTGGTTTATTTTTGTGTTGTATCATGAAACATCACTTTATCTAGCAATTCATATTTTTACTAATAATGCTCATCCAGCAGATTTTCACTTCAATTTATTTCATGCTGATAATCCAAGCATAAGAAAACACTTTATGAACATTACCTAACTTCAATAAAAATGAAAAATATTAGTAAAAAAAAGAACACTTTTATTCATAGTTTTTCTCCTTGTGTGTTTTCAGAGCAAAATCTTTTGAGTTAACTAGCAGTAGCATATTTTTCTTACATTTATTTGCATTTTTCATGCAGAAGTCACACAAGGTTGGGACAGTACCACTGCAATTTTTTTATTATGTGCATCTATCTTTATGATTCTAATCTAAATCTCCAGGTCTGTTGGAAACAGAAACCCAAACCCAAGCTCAATACCTTCTTTATTAGACATTATAGAACAATAGTGTAAGGATGGGATTCATATCTTAGCTTTATGATAAGTGATGAAGTAATAAACTCTTACAACTGTCACTACTACTGAGGATAACAAAACTATCACAAAGGTCTTTCAAGTAGGTAATACTCTAATATTCCTGTGAAAATAACTCATAATTATTGTAAAGAGACATATATGTTAAGAACTTATTTCTGTTATTTGCCATAATTAAATGGTACTGAACATCCTAAAATAGAAGTCCTAATATTCTTCTAAAGTGGAAGATCGACATCCATGTCTTACTTTGTCATTTTTTACTTGCTGATGTAATTTCATCTGTTCATATTTACATTATTTTTATATTTCAAAATGTAGAAGGAATCTAAAAAGAACATACATGGAATACATTTTGGTTTCTGGACAAGGTATTTTGGGGGTTGTATACAATAAACGTGGTTTTTTCGAGTATCAATGTTTATTGCCCTTTAGGGTAATTAATTTTCTTTTCAGCTTATATCAATAGTTATAATATTAAGTCAATATGCCATGACAAAACAGTTGAACTTTATGTGTATTGCTTCAAAACACATTTTACATTCTCTGTAAGGCAGTGTTCAGTTTAAACTGGGCAGCATGTGCAAAGGTTAGAGTTGCTTGTGCAGTTTGGAAAATCCAGGAATAGTCAGCATGCGTGAAACTTCACAGGTTTTTTTCCATTCACAGAAACACAGAATTATTAAGGCTGCAAAAGACCTCCAAGATCATAGAGTCCAATCACCACCTTGTCAACTAAAGCACAGCATTAAGTCCCATGTCCAGTTTTTTCCTCTAGTTCTTCAGAGATGGCAGCTCCTCCAGCTCCCTGGGCAGCCCCTCCAATGCCAAAGTCCATTCCAATGCTTTCAATTCCAGGTTGTCCATGCTGTGCATTCCAGGTTGTCCATGTCTTCTCCTTGTGACCCAAGTCAGGTTTTTCTGACAACTCTGCTTTTTCTCACTTGCAGATCTATGGGTTTGATATTTGTTTTCTGCTTAATTTGAATTCCCTATAGTTCAGTTCATCTCCAGATGAAGATGAAAACTTAACACTATCTTTCTCTTCTGCCTACTTATTTACTTCTTCTTTTGACTCATTCCATGTCTTTTATAGCTGAACTCCATAAGGTTTTGCTCCATATTTCTTAAAAAATGAATATTCAATTCCCTCATTTCTGTGCTCTCTTCCACTTAATGTTTATCTAGGAACCACACAGTGGAATTCATCTTTTTTAAACTGGATCTTCTGGTTGTATACTGCTGTAGCACAAGCTGTAACTAGGTCTGTAAGTCTGAGCTTTTGTGGCCTTTTACCAAGGTGACAATAACTAAAGAAATATTTGCTCTCTTTCTTCATTCTTCCTGCATATAGAATACTTAAAAGACCTCCTGTTTCATTAGAACAAAACACAGCAATGCAAGTGGGTATTTGTACCAGCAGTTAGTACTGAACTTCTGCTGTACTGAGCCCTCAACAAGTATAGATATAATCAATACCTGAGAAAAAAAGATTAGCAGCAAAATGCTTCACACTCCAAACTGGAAGGCCCATAGCATCAAGCAGAATAAGAAAAATAATAATGGTTTTCAGGACTGAATCATGAAATATTAGCAATAAACAGGTAATATTCTTCTAAAGTGATGTAGAAAAGAAACACCATACTGCCTCAAAAGGTAACTCAGTAATTTCAAAGAATCATAGAATAACCTGAGTTGGAAGGGACCCTGTAGTGGTTTGACAAGGGTCATCAAAGTCCAGCTCCTGACCCTGCACAGGGCAGCCTCAAGAATTCCACCATGTGCTTTAGAGCATTGTCCAAAGACTTCTTGATCTCTGTCAAGTTTGGTGCTGGGAACACTTTCGTGGAGAGCCTGTTCCAGTGCCCAGCCACCCTCTGGGTGAAGGACCTTTTCCTGATATCCAGTTTAACCCTCTCCTGATACAGCTTCAATTTTCTTGATGCAAATCCCAAGTAGATGAAAATTGTCTTTCCCATTTATGACAATGAAGACAAAAATTGCCTATAAGGTTTCCTGAACACGCAAAGAATATGGATCAAGGAAAGAAGAGGCATATGCATTACCTAGTAAAGTCCAAGCTCACAATCACTATGAGACAGGCCTTTTAATTCATGAGGTTCTTTTAAAATTTTGAGTTGCTTCTTTTTTTTCTTCTTTTTTTTTTTTTTTTTTTTCTTTTTTTTTTTTTTTTTTTTTTTTTTTTTTATTCTTTCTTCAGGTACAAAAGCCTGGAAAATCACACTGCAAAAGTACTTGGATCCCCAGTCCTTGTCACAACTATTTTTACTTTGACCTTTTCTTTTTTTTTTCACAGGTCTTAAGTGTCTGTGAAGATAACTACACCTCACACCACAAATGTATTATTTTCTCAGAGTATAGACAGTGCAATTTCAAAGGCAAGTCCTAACTAGAATGCCTGAGAATGATTTAATGAAACATCTTTTTTCACTACTTTGGAATCTTGTGTTTTTTGGAGCAAAGAGACTTAATAAAATCAAATTATCAATAAAATTCAAACTAGAAAAGGTTTCTTGGGGTGCAAAATTTCTGCTCAGAACAGCAGCCCTATATTAGCCTATGAAAAACTTGGTGAGGAAGACAGTGAGGCTGTCTGGTGGGGAGGAGAAAACAGAGCTGAAACTGTCCCTTGATTGTCACCCCAAATGACTTCCCATAACTTCACACTGGTGGAAGGGTATCACAATTTCACTTGTATTTCACACACTCCTCAAAATTAAATTCTTCTTACCAAGAACTTGCCAACAAATAATTTTTCTCAGAGCTTGAAGCTTTCATATTCTTCCTTTTACTACTCTTACCTAATTTATCAACTTTTCACAATTCCTGTATTTTGCATATGGACCATCTATACCTGAAAAATGTGCATTTAATAGGCCTCCTGTGTTATGTCTGCCACAGCCATGGATATAGGTTGTGAATACCCTAAAGAATCGGAAGTAGCAATAGGTGTCTGTTTATAGAAAGCTGAACTGAATCCCATGAGCAGAAATACAGGAGTTCAGAGGGACATTCAGCTAACTCAGTCAATGAGTTAAATTTAAAAGAATTTTCTCTCTAGTCTCAAATAATTCAAAATCCCATTAAAAAAGCGGGTGCATTCCAAGGAAAAGCGGGGGGGGGGGGGCAGAATGGGTACAAATGGCATATGAAGACACCAGTATTCACCCATCTTAATCTAGAGCCAAAGTCCTAACTTTAACTTTAGATGCATTTTAGACTTTCTATATAATGTCTTGTAAGTCAGCAGTAGCTTTATACCAAATATTCTCAACTTAATACTTGTTTTCTGGGGAAAGACGCTTTGAAGATTTATGTTATTCTTAAAACAAAGTGATATAAACAACCTAGATGCATATATTTTTCAGAAGTACCACTTATCTGCAAGGTATTGCTTATGGAAACATTTCTGCCCAGCTCTCTTAGTCATAGATGACAAAGGCTGTGCATTTCAGGATGAAGTGAATAAGAATACAATACTGGGAAGCTGATGATCTGCAGTACTGCTTTTGAAGAAATCAATAGATCTATTCAGCTTTAAGAACAGTGTGCAGTATATGGGACCCTAAATTATGTGCAGTCAAACTACAAGCCTGCAAATCCACTAGCAAAGCAAAGTATTATTTCACATAATTCAGTGTACTTCTTGTCATTAGATATTTACACCAAACAAACACAGAACAAAAAGCATTGAAGAATTTTACATAATATTGTATCCCAGTATTCATCTCATGGAATGCATGATATCAGCAGGATTTTATGAGCTGTACTAGGTCATTGCTATACCTTATGGAGAAAGATGGATGCTTTCACCACCAAGGCATTTGACCTACTGTAGGTCTCTACCTAAGGAAAAATTCTCTCCTTTCTTCTAAACAGATAGTATTTTACAATCTGTTTCCCTATTATGACTGACAAAAGCTTATAGACAACCAGCTCAAAGCTTTTTTTTTTAATGCTCAACAAGGTAAGGTTGTCTCCATACGAGTGTTTGCTGTCATTTTGAGCACTGTGGGACTGGAAAGGATTTGGCTTTTTAAAGATCTGTGTAGCATTTGCCATCTGAGTTAAAACATCTTTAGTATCCCAGAGCATTGCTAAAGACCTTAAATGCCCATTTTCAACTTGGTTTACTCTGGTGAGGTCTTTCTTAGTCAAATGAAAGTCACTTCTCTCTTGCTCAGCCCATTTGGAGCAGCCGCTTATCACTCAATCTTGTGTTACTTCAAGTCTTTTCTCTACATCATACCTGGAACAAAAGAGGACTGTAAACCAGGAATTAGAAAAGAACCAATGGATTTCAGATTACTTACTATACCCAAAAAATCCTAAAATCAAAACAGCAACAGCAACAAAGCCAGAGATAAAGATTGTGTTGGAACAGAAGTAGGCAAAGAACATTTGAGTTTGGCCTGCAAGCAGTCTGTTCAATTTGAGTGGACTTTTAAAAAAAATAATTCCTTGGTGGAGTCAGAATATAGATCTACATTTTTAAAATAAATATATGCAAACAGAAGCAAAATTAGATACTATGTTTTAATTCATGTTATACGCCTATGTTTTCAAAATACAGAAATTACCCATTAAGGATTGTTTTGATTGATGGATTTGTTGCCTGTTGAAATAGAAAAACTGAAAAAAAAAAATCATTAATAGACCCTATATATTTTCTACTATGCAAAGGTATAAAAATATTTTTTTCAAAACCTTGTTTTTGGCAAAAGATAAGATAGCTTCTATGTAAAATTAAGAATGTATAATTGAAATCTTAACAATCCACACAAAGAATCGCAAACTAGTCTAGAAAAAAATAAGACAGGAAAAAGTACATATAGCATTTTATACATATTCACTGGTGCTTTACACCTGCTTTTTTTATCTGTGATTTTGTGCCCCATGCTAATATTGTACTTAATATATGTGAAGTGTCTTACCTTTTCCAACCTAAATGGTGTTGAGGTTCTGTGAAACTGTGGTCTGTATGACAAAAACTTACTAAACTTCAGGTTACAGAAGTAAGGTATAATGGCATTTTCATGGCTAAGGTTGCTTTGTACATATACCACAACATCGGTAGTTAAGACATTTTAATTCCTTTCTTTAAACTTTCCCAGATGGATCATGACTTTTACCTTTCATAGGTCATTTTAGTGTCCTGAGAAACAGAATAATATTGCATTTGTTGTAGAAATATCATAAAGATCAATTTAATAATGCTTTAGAAGGATTTCAAGATCCTCTGAAGAGCCTTTATCTTGTGAAGTGCAGAACACCACACACAGCTTTATTACAACATTTGAACACACATTCAGCCTGAACTGCTGGGACTTCTCATACATTTAAAGCTGAACACAAGAATAAGTATATCAAGGAAAAGAATCAGAATACACAGAATACAAAGCACACAGCAGAACTGAATTCAGAAAGGTAACTATACAGAATTAAAGTATTATTTGAATTGTTTCCCCCTCCAAAACTTGTCAGGCAACCATGAAAACCAATGTGCACTGTGACAGTTGCCTTGGCTACTTCAATCTGTGATGAGCATCAGTGAGACAAAGTTTGCAATCCTCATTCCTCTGGAGTATTGTTAGGATGTGTCTCAGAAATCATTAGATAAGTATTTTTTGCATAAACCACTTTTTAAAATTAGCACCACTATAAGAATGTAGAAACTTTCTTTTTTCCTTTGCCCTTTTTTTTTCCTTTTGCCCTATATTAGTCTATATTTTTTTTTCCCCGTTTTTTGTTCTTTTTTCCCATCTCTCACTCCATTTTGCTTCACCTCACCCCGTTTTTTTTTCCTTTTCCTTTTCCATTTCCCTATTATCCAAGCCTTTCTTAGGTAAAACTCACACTGAAGTCAGAGTGGGAAAAAATGACCACAAGAACCACAGGAGCCAAGCAGGACTTGTCCATTTAAATAAGACTACCAAAAAGATGCAAGGAAATTCCTGGAATTTCCTCCTTTTATGGCTTTCAGCAAAGGTAGTTCAGGCATTTTCCTGGGAAGGAGATACGGTCAGAGATGCAGAGCTGCCATCACATCCCTAATTTGCTCACAGGACAGCTCAAGACTGACTGTTTTGGAGGAATGATGATGAGTGAGACAATCTGTCCTGAAGTTCTGGAACAACAGTAGCTCCTACTGCAGCAGTGAAAAGAACAGGGCTTATGCCTTTATTAATATTCAGCTCTTTATTAAAAAGATCAGCTGGATGGGGGAAGCCCAGCAAGGCTTGCCCACATTGTCACAGCTACCCAGAAGAAACAGCAAGGGCAGAAGACTGCCCCTGTAGTGCAAACCACAGGTACTAAGCTTTTGTATGCATGGGAACACCCACAGGTTTTCTCATCTTGTTTGCTTTCCTTTCCCATCCCCATACCAGTCCAGTTCCTTAGGTCATGGTGAGTGTTCAAATTAGGATCAGGGGGTGCATCTACTTCTTTTTCAGCCAGGCAGCCAGGGCACCATCTGGTTCCCCTTTACTGTGTCCAGGACTTTATTTTGGGGGGTGTTTCTTTCCAAAAAAATGCTCCCAAGGTGCCGAGGGTCAGTCTCATTTGCATATGCCTTCCTCTCTGGTGGCTGCTTTCTACCGCTGTGAGGGTAATTCCTGAAAGAAAGGCAGTAGCCAGGCAACAAGGGCAGGGCCATTAGCTTGTAGTCAACTTCTTTTAACATTCAAATGCAGGGGCCCCATACTGGCAGGGTGGCTGCTCAGTGGGGGAGCACTCCCCTCCCCACAGGCTCCTCTGGACCCCAACTCCCACAGCTGCTGCATCAGGGACACAGTTTAGCTACATGCCAGGGTCAGGGCAACACCAGGGACAGCCCCCATGTCCGCCGAGGATTTGTTCATAACAGCAGTGTCCACAAGTGACATTTTGCCCAACGTAATTTTCCAGAGGGAGTCAGTGCTAGAGGAAAATAGCAAAACTGACCAGAACATTGCTCTTGATTGCCATGAGCACACATTGCCCATTCTCAGGCAAGAGGTATCTTCAGGACAAAGAGGAAATGGCCTCAAGTTGGAGCAGGGGAGGCTTAGGTTAGTTAATTGGAAAATTTTCCTCACTGGAAGTGTGGTCAAGCATTGTAACAGGCTGCCCAGGGAAATGGTAGAATCACCATGTAGGAGGGATTTATAAGACTGTAGATTTATAATATTGGGATGTATAAGACTATAAGATGTAGGCTGGGGATATGGTTTATTGGTGGACTTGGCCGTGAGGGGTTAAGAATTGGAGTGGGTAATCTTAGAAGTCTTTTCCAACCATAATGATTCTGTGATTCTAAGAAAGAATGTTTCTGTTCACTGAGCACAGCTTATTTAAGGGAACATAAATGTTGACATCGTATTTGGCTTGAGAATCCTACAGGACACCACTGTGCCCTACAAGCAACAATACAGGAGAGAATTGGAAATCTTAAGTATTTACAAATGTGCCTAATCTCAAAGTCACTCCACAGACAATGGGCTTTCAGTGCCAGCAGGAGGTGGGTTACCAGTCCAAGTACATAAACAATGCACAGCAGAGCCCTTTTCTGCCTCTGTGGGCTGCTGGACTGTAGGAGATTTAAGGTGTCAGATGTCATCGTGTGGACTCGTGATGCATGGATACTTTTCAATACAAACTGTGCTGTTACATTGATTAAACTATTTCAGTTATCTGGGTTATCAGACTACAAGGCCAAGCCATTGATTCATTGTACAAGGGTGAAGGAAAAAAGGTGCGGATTTGTTTCCCCTGGTTTTTTCCCCTTATCACTGCAATAAATGAATACATTATTTTTACATTTGCAAGACACAAAGACTTTTTCTTTTCACACAAATTTAGAGAGAAGAAGCTGGTTATATAAGGTCTGAAGGTCTTTATTCAGGTCAAAACCACGAAAATGCAAAATTTTAAGTGCCCTTGGGTCAAGTTTCTCAGGCTCAATTTTCAAGAAAGAGTGAATTTAATTGTTACATTGTTTTAGATCTGATACTTCCTGAGTCCCTCTGTTACTCAGAGAAAAGAAAAAATAATCTCATATTTGGTTAGGTTTTCACTGATTAGACAGAATTTTAATACATCCACAGAGATATGTATATCTCCGAAAACTAGAAAATAAATATGAAAAAGAAAAGCAAAGGTTATCAGAAAGAGAAATTTAATGGTGTTTTAGGTTTTTATAGAAAAACATAGACAAAAACATACCAAAGTTAAGTAGTACCATTGAGTGTAACAGTTTACAACTAGTTAAGGAAAAAACTTAGATATTTTTAATCTTTTTTTCTTCCTTTTTACATTTACCTACAGCCTAAGACCTCAGAGTTAGAGGGAATGTCTATAACATGCAGAAACAGGGCTCCAATATATTGGCTTTGAAGTCTATGACGAATTTCCCATTAATTGTTAAAACCACAGGCAGTAAGACAGCTTGGTGCTTGATCTGGCCTGCTGAGAGTCAGGATCTCACAGACTCAGTTTTGAAAGATGAACCAATATAATCAGGTTATCATATACCTGCCTTCAATAAGCATAAAAAAATTATTAAATTTTGAATAAAAAGGTGACAATTCACACCAAAAAGAATATCCGTGAAGTTCAAATCCGGATTACACATGTACACCCTCACTTTTAGATAGTTGAGAAAATATGAACTTCATCTTCAATGGATGAACAAATCATGCTCGTCCTTTTCAGACTCAATTCTTATTGCCTTTATGGTGTTTCCCTTTTCAGAGAAATACTCTGAAATGATTCAGAGCTTAATCATTGGACTATGTACCTGAAGGTGGTAAGGGCACTATGGAATTAAAACCTTCTATTTTGCAGGCATGAAGCCTGGTGGTTAAGAAAATGTTCTAGGAAGTGAGAAATTTGGTTCCAGTCTGCACATCATTTTCTTCTGTATTTAAGACAGTGAAAAAGTCTTTTGTTTCACACTGGATCCTGAATATGCAGTTACCTGTGCCTCTTCACATTGCACAGAAATTAAGGTAAAAATTTGTGTTGGCTCAGAAATGTCCTCTCTGAGCCTTCTGCTTGACCTGCACATTTCTGAAAGAGGAAGCTGTCGTTTCTTCACAGCAACGAATTGCCTTACCACTCACACTGCAGCACTTTGGAACCAACTCTAAATGTCAGAGTGTGCTTGAGACTGTGCTCCTAAGTAGAAAAACTGATTAAAGTTCAGCTGGTCCTAAAAAACTGACCAAAATCCTCCCAGAGTTCTGCCTAACACAAAGAGCAAGCAACATAAACTTGAATTTCAGATATTAAAGCTGTGGGAAATGAGATTAAAAAAAAAAAAAAAGGGTGATTTCTCCCTGATCTGGGCTGCCATTTACAGCAGGAAATGCTAAAAGTATCATCCAACACCATGAAGTTTCACCAGCAAACACAGCAGAATTGGAGAGCTCTGGTAACTAACTATTCATCAGCAATAGATAAACCAAGGACCATATTCTTGCCGGAGCCTCAACAAGAGGCCTAGAAAATTTGTCAATTGCCTTTTGGCCAGAAGAATGAAGGAAAATATTCTTCAGCAATTATTTGTTACAAATTACTTCCTCAGTTCTGCTTTTAATCTTTACTCTTCAGAAGGAAACCTCTACTGCTTTTGAAGGTTTACAGTCTATGCTGCACTCATTTCTTTATGTTTGCCAGTTTTTGGGTGAGTCATTGCTTAGTTACTTCAGTATTTAAATGTGTAGCTGTTAATTCTCTTGGCATCCTGCATAAAGTAAGATATGCAACAATAATCTGAGATGATCAACATATTTCACATAAGGGAAGTAGCAAAGAGGAAAGGTGAACTTATATGCACAATTTCCTTTTATCTTTCCTATTTTCCTGCCTTCTGTCAGTGCCAACAGAGGAAATCACTGCCTTTTTATAGCTTACTACTTCCTTACCATCATTGCTTTGCAGCCTCAGGTGTTTTTCATCTACCTGATGGTATGTAGCTTCACATGTACTTCTAGGTATGAAAGTGCATCTTTCAGGCAGCAGACTTCACTATTTCATCCCTTCTCATAGACACATCAGTGACACCCTTTTTACAAATATTCACCAATCCTGCTGTATCTACCTAAGGTTTTCTGAAAATAACTTTGTGGAGTGAAAGAGACTCTATCAGATACATTTTCTCTAAGATTATTTTTTTCAATTAAATTCTGTGATCTATTGTCCTTGCTGAACCAGAATGTCACTGCTAGTGGTCTCCTCTCCTGCAAACTACTGGGACATTTATTTCAGGAAACAATTTATCATCATCATATATTCATATCTTCAACCTTTTAAATGCTTTTCAGATGTAACTATAAACTTGTTTCAGCCTTCATCCAAAATAAAGGATTTTAAAAAGTAAAATATTTCGTACCTTAATACATAGCTTCCTTTAGATGCATACTCTTCAAAGACTGTATTATATAGAAATTCTGTCATTTTAAAAATTCAATATGACCTTCTCTATCACTTGATCTCTATCAGATTACTTTGAGATTACAAAATATTAGGAGTATACCCTGTCTTTTTCTCAACCTTTGAACTTTTCCATCTTATTTTCCACCTCTGTCCTCTTGATGAGGACGAGTGAGAGAGCAGCTGGGTGGACTTCTGGTAGCCAGCCAAGGTTTGCTGGCCACTGGGTAGATACAGTGTTTGATTAAGGAAAAAGAAGCTTGTCATCAGCAGACAATTTTGGAAGCCTTTGGAGGACTTTTAATGTGAAATAAGCAAAAAAAAAAATTGTGGGAGGCTGTTAAGATGACACAAGGTAAAGTGTTGCAGATAAGCTGGTGCACATGTATGCATATTCTACACTAAATTCATTTACTTGTTGCTGTCAATCTTGGAGAACTGTCTGTGATCTTTAATAGAGATCTCTGTTCCTGAATCATGCAAGCAAATGTTCGTTTTTTATTACCCCTTGGCAGAGAAATATATTTGTATTTAGGCATTTTTAATGTTCTTTAAAAATTTTTAAATATGGGTACATTTTATTGGAAAAACTATTTCTTTTCTCAAAAAATACAAAAGTAAATTATTAATTGTAGCACTTTGTAAAATAATTTAGGACCACACGTGGTCTTGCTAGAAGTGGAGATTTGAAATGTTACTGTTACTATAAGATTTGCCAATGTTCTACATCAAAAAATCAAAATACAAATGTAGGCCATCCAGAAGAAACATTGGGGACATAAAATTAGACTTGTCTAGTTGTAGAACAGCCTTCCAAATATTTGAAAAACCTTTCAGTCTTGCAAATTATCTGCTTCCCTCAGGCAGACACTTTTAGGGCCTTCTTGAGGCACTCATCCAATGAAAGACATCTGTAAAGGAGACACACTTTTGTCATTGTCCTATTCTAAACTTGGGCCAGGCAGTGTCCCTGTTGGCCTTTCCTCACCCTTGTTCAGCTTTACCTGGGGGAAAATACACCATAAACTCACAGGGATGCTCTTCATGTGAAGCCTGGTCAGTCTCAGCAGCAGTTTAAGCCTTTCACAATTGCTGTCAAACCACAGGCTCACAGGCGTGCACAGCCACAGGTAAACAAAAGGTGCATAAAATACATGAACACATGTTCTAGCAAGTCATGTCAGTGAGTCCAATCCTAGAACTGTGTACAATTTACAAGAGAAACAGCACTTAATTTGAACTTTAAAAACAGGAAACTCAAATAAATGGATTTTCCAAAAAATATTGTTATTAGTATTCTAATAGAACTCAGTAGAAAGAATGTTTATACTGATTAACATAAACTGGTTCAGAGTCACATGATGTCTTGGTGTTGTTTTTCTTTTTATCAACTGTAAAACAGATTGCAAAACATTAAAATATCACTCAAAACGTTCCAAAATTGCTCCTAACAAATGAATGTGGACAGAAAGCCTTTCTTTTTCCCCTTTCATTGAGATTTAGCAAAATGCTTTTATTAAATTACAAAGTAATCCTACCACAAGGAGCATGGCAGTTTTTCTGTTATAGCTTATTTCCAGCAATTGACTTACAATGCATGTGTGATGGTGAAAAAAACAGCCCTTAGAAAACTATTTTGTCTCATTAATTTTGACATAAAATTTAAGACTACACAGTCATATATCAAAAATCAGGTGTCATACTGCATAGATCCTTTACAGAAAAGGGAGTTGATCATTCTTGGTTTATTTCACTAGGAAACTATTTGACTGAATTACTTGAATGTTTAATTAAATTGTCATAAAACATGAATAAAGTATAAAATATTGGATAAAGTAGTCTTTTCCTGTGACACAACATTAATTTTCTGTCATCAGAAGTGTTTATCTTGTTAACTGCTTAACTTAAACTTGCTCAGCACCAATTAAGTGGTTTATCTGAATATGCTGAGAATATTTAAATTCCTTCTTTTATTGCCCTCTTGTTAAACTTTTAATTTTCTTTTTTGTTGCAGTTAGCATTTAGGGAGCTTAATTTCTTTAATAGGCTCTCTTTATTTACATTTTATATTACTCTACTTGTTTTTCAAGAGATCAGTGGGGCAACTGCAGGTTTGGTTAGTGGAAAAATAATAGTCTACATAATAATAGTAATAATAATTAATAGTAATAATATACTATTATGTATAATAGTATACATAAGAGCATACATTTTATGAAATATTTAATTCACATTTTTCATAAGGAGAAATTAATTCATTAGTTTTTTGGACTTTCTGTTTTCTGAGCCCCCATACCACTCAGGTCTGAGTGCAACATTTAGTGTTATTCGAATCTGATAGAATAGGATAAATCTCAATGATAATTAGATGGCTATCAACAGTCCCTAAAATATTTTCTGCCCATGGCAGCATGATCAAAAACACCTCATGATGGTACAGAAGTTAGAACAAGTTGAGGACTGTTTCCAGTGCACAGTTTGTTGGCCCTTTTTGGAGACTAAGTTCAGTAGCCACTATAGTAGAAAACAGACTTTCATGGCCAGCCAACCAGAGAGTTCCAGGTATATTCCATGTACTCTTCACGTTCAGTTATGCCTCAAGTATCACGTGCATTGCAAGGTCAGACCCAGGCACCTGGATAAAGGCAAGAATAAGGCAGGATATGACATGTCTAAGTGACTCATGTTTCAGGGCAGCACAGAAATAAACGTGGAGAGTTCATGGGTTAGTGGCTGTATGAGGTCAATGTACAGAGCAGAGTATGTTCATAGTTCTTGATGTCTCCCAAATATGCAGACAGCCCAGGTCACTATCCCTTGGCATCAAACACGGTGTGCTAATAGGGACCCCCCAGCCTTGTCAGGAGTCATCTTGTTCTTGAGTCTGGCACCCTTAAAAATTGCAAAGTTAGACAGTGCAATTAAGATCAAGCTCTTCATTCCCTCTTCTCAAGTAATAACACTTTGGAAAAATGTTTGAAGCTTAATATTTTAACATATTTTGAGATCATTTGCCTTAAATAGTGTTACAATGGCAGACAAAACCCTTGGATGACATGGCTTCATTTTTCAAAGGCAGAAACGCAATCATTGCTTTAAATTAACCCAAGAGCCAAAGCACTTTGATCTACTTATTGCCCACTTGTTCTAATTTACAAGGTAAACTTCTAGGGAAACTCAGTCATTTCCTCTCCATCTGGAAATAAGCTAAACAAAAATTCTTTCTTTAGTCATTATCACTCACTAACTTTGTCAAGGCATTTAGAATAAAAAGTTTTTGAAAGAAGTTGGAATTTGGTGTGGCTAGTTTTAATTTGTTACGTGTCTTTCCTCCAAGTCACCATTATCCAAAGTAAGCACTATTAGTTTGAAATTGATGGGAGGATAATGATGCAGCACAGGTTGCAAATGCAAGGAGCTTGATTGGGCTGGAATACCAGTTTCTTTTTCTCCTTGCTGGAGGCTAACACCTGGTTGAGGAAAACCCATTATGGTTTGTTTGCATAACACCCAAAATTGTAGCTGTTCTGGTTACAAAAATTAAGAACTTCTTGCCGCCCTTTAGCCTTTGAATGGCCTTTGATATAGGAAGAGGTGGATGTAATATGAAGAGAAACAGCAGAGAGGGGCTGAGAATCAGCTCAAACACATTTTTTCAGGGTGAGCTGGATAGATTTCAGATGTCCTAAACTAAACCCCATCCCTAAAATCTGAAGTTGAATCCCACCCATCCAGTCTGTCAATGCACCATGCACTTCAGGAAGGGAGCTCTTGATCCCCACTTGGTCTTGCCCCAAGTAACCTTGCAGTTTCTGTCTGTTGGCAGTGTGATAACTGCAGTAAGTGGCTATTAACCTTGGCAGCCGTGGTCCCAGCCTCTTCAAACTCTAACAAAGGCTTCAGGAGCACCTCCCATATGGTATATTTCGCACAAAAATGCCATGCAGCATAGAGTAAAACAGCACTGAATTGCCATGCAACACTAGCATGTGAGAAAAACACACTTAAGTGAAATTAAGTAGTATTAATTTTATTAAATGTGTTAAGTGCGATACATTATGTGGGGCACAAGTGAGTATATTGACCATCAGTCTTAGGAACTAAAAGCTTCTACTTCAAGAATCAGCAAAAAATTTGGTTTTTTTAATTTCCAAATTCTGAATGATTTGTTCTAAGATGGGACTCATTTGAATTGTGATTGAACACATTTGTAATATTTAAGTCCTGACATCATGAAGAGAAGCTTCCCCATGTTGGGGCATAAAAGCTGCAGGCACTGAAGAGGAAAGACAAGCTGTACTCTTAGAAAAGCAGACTCTTCCAACTCTTCCATAGCATTACTTTGGTAAAGGAAACTTTAAGCCACAGTAACTCTATATAAATGTGACACATTTTTCTCCTGAAAATTCCTTATGCTCTATGCACAACACTGATGGCACACACCTTGTTTCCACCTCAGATTTTTCAAGCATTCATTATAGTCACCTATCAAGAGACATGTTAATTTTTTGTTCAGAACTAGAAGTTTTCAATATTCAGCTATGCTATGAGATTGTTGCTCTGAGTTTGTTTTCGTTTCTTATTCCAGACTCATTAAAAGGCATACACTTCCAGGACTTTCTGCTGGCAATATATTAAGAATTATTTTACCTACCCTTGATTGTAAGCATAGTTTGAGCCCCAGAATTGTGAAAGAACAGTGTTTCAGGGAAAAATTAAAGAAAAAAATGGGTGTCAATTATAGGCACAACTTGATTCACAAAGCAGCAAAACCACTGGTGTGTCTTAATAAAGCCATTGCCCTTCTCAAGGCAATCCTCCAACAGTCTTTTTCCACCAGAGCAGACCTTATCCAAGCAGGGAGTTCTTTTGAAATACATGGAATAAGCTCCCTCCCACTGCATGAAGAGGCTTATTGGTAGCTCTGAGATGGCGAGATGGGGGTACAGCAAATAATTTCTGCTATTGTTGCAACCCAGCTGCAAAGTTTTAACATAACTCATGGCGGTGGGTGGTACTAATACCAAAAGGTCACCAAGGCACAGGAAGCCAACTGGCCCCACTGTATCTTTTCAGCTGACAATTATTATTATCTATTATTGTTCTCTATTTATAATAAATACATCAAAATCTTGAAAAAAATAATCCATTCAGAGATGTAAGAAACCTTGCCAAAAATAAAGTAGGAAATTTAAATGAAACCCAGCAGCTGCTCTTAGTCAAAAAGAAATAGCCAATAATAACAAACTCAAGTGCAGCCCATGCCTACATTTCATGTTAATTTCAGACCTTAATGTGTCACTTCCTGTGATACTGCCTAAAAAGACAGACTGCAAGCAATTCCTTGGAGTTCCTCTTATTTAATCTGACCTGCAGTATCAACTTTCTTTTCTATTTTACAAGGATGCTTTTTCTTTTACTGCCAGATTGCGTTCTGGGTCACTTTTAAGACGTAGCTTAACGTGCCATTTACGTGATGCTCTGGTCCCAAGAGCACAGGAGAACAGATTATAGCAACTAAATCTGCTTTCTTTCCAAAGCTGACTTCTTTGATATTGCTGTTGTGAGACTACCAAACAGCAGCTGGGAATTCAACAAAAAAAAAAAAACAAACCCAGAGATCAAACTTCAGTAGGTAAACATAGGTGCTAGATTCAAGCTGCTACTTCTGTCTCCACTATAAAGTCAGTGAGGGCCAGGTAATCATTGAGTGTTGTGTCCTCTGTGTGACTGGTCTGATGTCTCATGTAAGGGAGATAAATATGTTATTTAAACCTTGGTACCAGATGGATGTCAACATTGCAGTAAAATGCCTGCTTTTTGACCTGTACCCTTTTATATGTTCTGAACAGAAGGAAATGTGGTAGTGTTCTGAAATTTGTATAGAAATGTCCTTTGGAATGAAGAAAAATTGTACCGATCTGGTTTCTGGGAAAAATAAGCCAAGAAATACTCCAACCAATGCTAAGAGCTGCCTCACTTTCTCTTCCAGTCTGGTCAAACAAGTTGCCAACCCTTACCACTATCAAAGGAAATAGAGGAGATCTAACATTAGCAATATAAAAATCCAGTTTAATTCATAATTGTGTTTACATTGAACATTCATATATCAGTGCAAAGCATAAGTCCAGCAAGTGGTGATAACTTGTGCTAATGGGTTTCATAGAATATGTCTATCCTATATAAATTTTTTAATCATTTTTTCAGCTTTCTTGTTGAGTTTGCTAGAATTCTCTTTGGGTTTGTATTATGGCAAAGTATAGTAGCTGTTTTCTGTGATATTTGCTCTGTTCCTTGTATTTATTCTTTGAATTACCACAACAATTGAGCTCTGTTTTAAAGACTTACAAAGTAATATAACTAACAAAGCACTCCTAAATAATTTTTCATTAAACTTTCAAGGTTCACAAACCTGCTCTAAAATAACTGTCAGGGGTTTTTATACTCAATAGTATATCAGATAAAGCTTGCAGAAACATTAATGAAAGAAACCAAAAACTCCAATGAAATTCCAGCCTTTTCACTGAGATATATTAGAAAACTTTCTGAAGTTTTTGGTTCAAGAAAACTTCTCATTTATGAAAACTGTTCCATAACATTTTCACTATTTCTTCAATGGTCTTTATGAGAAGGGTTGGCTTTATAACATTTATTTTGTTTTATGACATTCAACACTGAAAATCTTGATCTCACTCCTGGCATTTAGGCACTACGTTATTCTACAAAGCAAATCATCCAAAGAAGGAAAATTGCAGTTTTAGTAACCTTTCCATGAAAGCTGTAAAGTGTCCAAATGCATTATTAAGGTCAGCACTCCTGTATTTGTTTCCTTACTAAACTGATATAAAACTTAACATTTCTCTCCTATTGTCAACCTCTTTCCACAACTTTTTGTTTGTCTTTGGCACTTGTATGAAGCCATCCCAGCTCCAAATATATTTTAATATGCGTATAGACTTTGCTGATTCTATTTAGTTGTTCCTTTGATGTAACAAGACTTTGGTTGTTTTAATGGCCACTGTGCTTTAGAGAAAACTTTTATTCCTTTTCTGTTTTCATTTTGAAATTTCCTTCCAGGAAAACATGAGTGGTAATGAAAACAGTTTGGAATTCCATGTGCCAATGGAAAATGTACATTGAATGGATGCAACATCAACAGAGCCTCGAGCAGCAGCATTTCTGCAACAGAATGAGGCAATCAACCAACTGCTGGCAGAGTGATTCCTGATCTGATGGTATTCCAAATGCACTCTTTTCATTTGCTGGAATCATCTAAATACCAATCTCAGATTTCACACCAGCATTTCTCCAAATATCCAAAAGGAAATGAGTTGGTTTTGGATGCTTTTTTAAGCGTATCATTCCTCTTGGTAGGGCAATGTTCTTTGAATGGCAATGTGTTATCCCTTAGATAGGGATAGGGTTGTTTTCTTTTTGTTTTGTTGTTATGTCTAATTTCTTTTTGTTTGTTAGTTATTTATAAATTCTGTTATTTCTCCTAATTTCTGATTTAAATATTTAACTTGCATCAGTTACATTTAAGAAAACCTCAAATACTTGAAAATCTTTGCTGATATTAATGCATATGATGGAAATTTGAACAGCCTTTTGATTCATACCTCACAGCAAGGAATTCTTATTTTTCTTTATTTACCCTTCTTCACTCCTATTGTTTTTGTAGTGGTTGCACTTTTTTTTGCACCTATTTTTCAACGCTACAGGTATCCTAGTGCAGAAGAAGTACTCTTAGCTCTGTTCCTGGGAAGCTGTTGACGCAATCTCTGTTTACCACAAGCAGGACATGTTTGTACTGAGGGCATTTATTTATATTCAATTTTAGCATAAGACTCCATTTTAAAAAGCACTGATGTTCCACAATTTCAGGATTCAAGCTAGCACATGAACAAGTAATATTAACTCAAATACACTTAGCAAATACTTTGGAGGGATAAGATTCATCAATCAATTATGCAAATTATGAATTTTGAATTTAAAAGATTAGGTACTTGTAATCAAAATTCCTAACTGGATACTTTTTAGGTAGAGAAAGAAGAACCAAAGTTAAGCACAATCAAGATTTGTCCCTGTTCAAGTAAAGCAGGACAGACAAAGCATTGAGAAGATAAACTGCATTAAGATACTAAGGGAAGTTGCTCTTTCAAAAGACAATTCTGTAAAAAATCTCTTTACCGGATAGCACTGACAGACCAGATAAATGAGCCTAGGGCTAGAATGTGAAACTTAATGGCCTGTGACATAAATGTAGCTATATCAGGAATGAATTTGGGTGAACAGAATGCATTAATACACAGATAATTCCTGAAGTAAGGTGAATCAAACCAGTATCAATAAATTAACAAGCAGACAAATTTGATATTCTGTCAGACTCGGTGTTTGTGCTGGAGGAGAAATAATAGTCCTGAAAAAGACTAGTAGGATGTTTAAACAGGATCCACTTAAAGGACTATGTTTTGATATCCAAATAAGATAATGTGCAGATTACAATGCTCAATTTCAGATAACCCATTGGGTATCAGAAATCAAGTTGCCCACTCCACTAAAGAAGAAAATGATTTTTCAGGAGCTATTCATTGGAACTCACTCTTGTGATTTACCCTGCATATTCAAGGCTTGCTGTGTCCACCTGAGAAAAAGGGAAGATGGAGTTTTGTGCAGAGGAAAGTGTGCGGACCCTGCTGATTGCTGTGTTTCTATGGCCTAATGGTGAAAGAACTGTGAAAGCAGGATCTGGCTCCCAGCTCTGCTGAGCATTGATCATTTGGTCTTACTAGAAGAAATCTGAATTGTCAAAGCATTGAATAAAGCACAACAGGAATTAAATAGGAAAACACTCAGAGCCTTTTGCAGACAAGTTGCATTTTACAAATGATTGCTTAAAAACTTCCAGAAGAAGAGATGACTCTGAAGAATCTGGCAGAACTTGGACACGGTGACAATTCAAGATTCTTACATGTCAGCTGCAAGAAATCTGTGGGTTTCCTTGTCCCCAAACTATATAAACCATTCATTTTTAGTATCATGAAGGCAATCTTTAGAAATTTTTCAACTCAGTGAAGATGAAGGACAATATTTTAAGTGTTGTTCTCTTTTCAGTTGTTTTGGGTTTTTTTTTTTTACTTTTTTCACTTATCTGAAACCTGTAAACAAATTGATACATTTTTCCATTTAGAAATTTTAATATAGAAAGTCATTAAAACACTTGCAGAGAAGAACCCAACAAGGACACAATGCTGCCTTTGTACTATGTTTCAAAAGTGTACAATTAGGACAAACAGTTTTGTTAAGGTTTGGTCCAATTAAGGTTTTATGGGTTTTCAGATAATTTTAAGCTATTGTCATTTTTAAAGTCTTATTTCCCCTTTCCATCTTTTGTAATATTGAACATATATAGCAAAGGAGTTTTTGCCATTTTAGTGTAAAAAATTTCTCTGGCAGGCTGAAACAAGACATAAAGAACAGAGCACAGTAACTTAAGAACTGATTTCATTGACCAAAGAAGCAAAAAATTTGGAGCTTTCTGTTTTCCACACAGATTCAGGAGAACCATAAATATGGAGATATGAAAGGTTTGAAGTATGCTAGAGTACAGAAGAAAAGGTTTCAATTTACTCCAGATCAAAAACCTCATCTTATAGGTAAACAGGTTTTTGTCTTCTAAAATTGACAAGCCAAAACTTTTCATAGTTTTTAGAAGTAGAGGAAATTGAGAAGAAATAAAAATTTTTACTTGCTGACTTTGAATTCCCACTGCGGTAGTGCATTGCATTTATTTTGTAGCCATCCAACTAATATTAAAGTGAATATATTTATTTCAGTAGTGTTATCAAATAATCCTTATGCAACAATACAGGATTTCAGAATTTTTTGGCGAAGTGGCAACTTTCTTTTTTAGTGAGCAGTTCCTCTACAAAGTGGTTTAATGTATGAAAAATGCACTCAGAAAATTTAGCAAGCATCAATTTTATATAATTTACTTGAGAAATGTGTCACAAGAACATTATCTTCATGAATATATCAATGTATTTAAGATTCTGAAAATTCCTAATAGAAAGCTAAATACTGTCTACAGGAAGCTGTGTAACATTTGAGATACCAGAGTAAATCTATAAATAGATGAAAATTCATGTTTAGAATTACTTGACATTTAAGAAATGTCTATTTGTCACTGTCAAACTTCTTTTAAGGCTTCCTAAGTACTACAAATTGCAAAGAGCAGCCGGGAACTAGTTCAATATCTCTTCATTGCCATCAATGGCTCTATTTTCTTCCAGAAAAATACTCTTGCTAGTTTTATTCCCGTTTCAGAATAATAAAGCATTATACCTGTAGAGTGTTTGCATTAAAATTGTCTTTGTTCCTAGTCTCACTGCTGTGTGTCCAGTTGAAAATGACTTCTGGGTTTCTTGTGTCTAGCACGAAATGTGGAATTCTTCATAACACCTTTAAATTAAAAAAATCCCCAAACCTTTCCCAGCATGAGCCTGCAACACAGTGAGAGATATATTACATTGCACAGATTCCCCTGACCCTCCTCAAAGCAGAGAGGGCTATGAGAGCGTGACAGAACAAGAGGAAAATTGTACCAGGGGAAGTTGAGAAGTTAAAGCAGAAATGGTTGTAAAGAAATGGAACTTACTGCCCAGGGAGTGGTAGAGTGACCACCCCTGCATGGGCTAAAAACGTGTGTATGTAGGACTTGGGGACATGCTTTAGTGACAAACATGATGGTGGTGCTAGGTTGATGGTTGGACTTGATCTCAAAGTCTTTTTCAGCCTTAACAATTCTATGATTCTCTAATTCAGCCTAGCTGGAAATTGGTCATTAGCTGCCTCCCTATGCATAATTCCTTTTACTCCATACTGAATGTCCTAGAGTATCCCACAGTTTTGTGTGTGCTGGAAGACATAAAACTCAACCAGCATGAAACCTATATCATGTAAGATCAGCAGTTGAATGTCATACAGGATGACACAGACATTTCAAACAATGAATGTTTCTGTTCAGACAACTTCATCATGCTCTTTAGTTCAAAATGCTTTCAAATAGCAAATAGCAGGAATGTGTTATGAAAATCAACAGCTGTCTACCACTATAATTTGTGTGTGTGTGTGTGTGTGTGTGTGTGCGTGCGTGTGTGTGTGTGTGCGTGTGTGTGTACCTGGATTTGTAGCCACTGATATCTAAAAAGGGAGTAAAAAACCAAAGAATTTGTGATGGTGTTTGCACCCCTCCAGGGAGTAAGTCTAACTAGTGAATTTGAATCTTTCTGAAAGAAAATCTAATCCAAATAAATACTAAAGCATGAGAAATTAGATAGGAATTGCTGCACAAAACATCCAGGTCTGCTGCTGCTTGCATTGTCACCTCAAGTGGAGAGGCACTGAAGTGCCTCCATTTTCTCCTTGACCTGAGAACAGAATCACTTTCATTGAACTGCATGCACAGGCACCAAGAGTCAGCACTTGTAACAAAAGTGCCCAAAAAAGTTCAGAACCTAAGGTTCTAACACTATTATTGTACCAGAATGTACTGATTCCTGTACATGAATAGCCCTACTGAATTAGAGAACAATTACCTGCACAAGAGGAGGTCTAAGCTTTCAGAGGACATGTAAGAAGCAGTGTGAGAAAAGCACTCCAATATTGCAGAGGAAAGCAGAAGCACTTCTATCCATCCATCAACACAAAGGCCAAACCAAGAAGTTGTTCATTTAATCATAATAATCTTGCTGCCACTGTCATATTTATTTTTCCTCCTTTATAAGCTTACTTGCTGCATCAGTCATTCTGATGCTGCACAGGCATGTTCCCCTCTGTATATTTTGTCACAGGGAAGCGCTGGCATTTGTGCCAGATGACTGTCTTTGCAACCATGGTCTATGTCTTCATCTTGAATTGTAGAGAAATGTCTGCAGCATATGGCAGTTGCCACTCAGAAACCCAGGCTGGCTCTAAACAAATGATCAGAGCATTTTATCAGTTTGGTGAAAGCTTTTATATTGAGCTCTCACATTTTCGCATAGGTTCACTGCACAAATTCTAGCATAAAGTAGCACTTATAAAAGCTTTCTGGCTTTCAAATGAGAGACTTCAGAAATATAGTGATGTGGGTGTTTTCTCTCCTCATTTAATTTTTCTTGCTGTAGTATGTTTTCTGCTATTTATATGTTTGTCTCTTTACAGAGATTTGCAGGTCATATGCAAACAAGATTGGCTCAGACAGAGGAGAGAAATCAGTTACAAGAAATCCCTGCACTGCTTCCTCCACATGCTTTTCATGCAAGTTCTAACATTTCCCAAACTCTTTTCTTGTTTTCTAATTTTTCATTTTTCTCTGTCTTTTAGTCTTTTCTTTCCTAGTGTGAATAAGGACTGTTCATATTCTTTTACATATCCCTATCCTCCCATTGCCCCCTTTTTTTAAACTCTCCCTCAGAAGAGAATTAAAATTGAAACAATTTTGTTGTTTGTTTTTAATTTGTTATTTGTTTGGGGTTTTTTAATGGAACGAATCTCTTAAAAATCTGAACAAAGTATGTCTTATCTAAGAGCACAAATGAGATTGTGATACTAAGTTATTCTTTGCTGCTCAAACTGTCACTGAAATCTGTGTTTGTATATTATGGGTCTGAGAGTGTTAGCTGGTATAAACAAAAGTGTATACTAGAGCAACCAAAAATTAGAATTAAGTCACTTTGCTGTTACCATGCAGCATTGGTGAACTGCTGAGCAGTGATGATTTTTCTTTCATGTCAGATGTAGAGCTCAACATTCTATATAAGGTATTTGCTTATATTAAATCTTGTGGTGAAAACACTGATAAATCTATGAGAAAAGGCATTGTTGTCATTTATTGCAATCATTGCCTGCAGTAATTACCGGGTAACCCATGCATATAGCACTGACTTGGAAAAGTGAAAAGTTGCATGGATGCATCTATTTTGTAAAACTGAGAAATATGTTGAAAGAAATCAACAGATTCTCTTAATTAATTTCTAAAATATAGAAATAAATGCTCAAAAATTAAAGCGCATTGTGTTAAGAAGAACATTAAAAGAAAATATTTCACACTTTAAGTTTGGTGATTGCCTTGGCTTTGTTCATTACCTTTGCCCACTTTTTTTAAAAAAAAAAAAAGTTAGAAAGTTTCAAGAGTACTTCCACCTGCTCCAAACAGATACAAAACCTGTTCATTGTTCAGAGAATGACTGCAAATCTCTGCTAGTGACACAGACCTACAAAGAATGAAAAAAAGCAAATTTTTATGCCACCTTTTCATAATCTTCTGGGAAGAAGTGGTTGGGAAACCAACAAGTAGCAACAAGAGGCTTGGTTTCAAGGAGTGTGCAGAGTGGCTAACCAGCAAGTCACGGCTGAAGCTGTATTCAATCACATTTTGAGAAGCAATTATGGGAAAAGATAAAAACAAATAAAGATACTTGGCATCTTTTATGAAAGAAGAAATAGGATCATAAGGTATTCTGAGGAGGATGTGGGGCAGCAAGACACAGGAATCCTCTCTCTCAGTAGTCCACTAAGGATACGTTAGTATTCTTTCCTCGGTTGTAACTCCCTCCTGTCTATAATTATTATAGAAGTCTGAACTTATTAAAGAAAGTTCCTTTTTGTTTGCTGACTGATACTTTTGCTGATATGTTACTTCCAGCAGAATTTTCTCCTTTGTTCCCAAATTCAATGGCTGTGAGATAAATTTCTTCACATGTCCTCCTTTTATTCTATAAAATTTTATCTCTTCAGTAATTCAAGAGAACAGCCAAGATATGGGTTTGTTTTTTTGTCTAAGGCCAGCTCTGCAGTGCAAATAAAATATTATCAAATTCCTTTTTTCTTGTTACATAGAGTGATTATACTAAATCCACTAAATCATTCAGATGAGGAATGTTAGCAGAGGATATGTAATGTAAATATATGCACAGTGCAATCACAGATTTGCCTCTTCTCTCAAGCAGTCAGACAAGTAGAATTTGCTGACAGAACTATTCTTGTCCTTTTTTTTTTTTTTTTAAACTTATATTTTAGTTGGAACTTTCAAAGCCAGATCACGGTAAAGGTACGCAAAAAGAGTCTGCCAGGACAGTCACACTTCCTCTGTTCATTGTGAATCTCCAACATCCTTCGCCAGCCAATTCTGCCTTTAGTTTTCTCTGGCATGTTGAATCCTATTTTAATTAAAAACTCTCTAGGGTACAGATGTCAAGAGAGTGCCTACCATACCACATATGTCTTCAGTGTGTTGAGTTGCTATCCATCCAACCATATCACCAGATGTAAGACTGTTGCATTCAGACTGTGCAAATCCTAAAAATCCATAGAGAGAGAAAAAAGAAAAAGGCAGTAAGTCCTTCAATTATAATATTAGGATAATGCATCTTTCATTTCCACTTAATAGCGATTGGGAATGGTTTCATTAAGATAGTAATAAACTGTTGTGTGAAGATTTCCCACCTCAGGGGGGAACAAATAACTCTTCTGTGTGTGTTTTTTGACCTCAGTTATACGAGCAGGTGATGCTTTTCCAAAGTCTGGAATTCAAAATACAGATAGGTTGGAATCTGTCCCTGTGGACTCAGCTATCACTGCCACAACCCCTTTTATAAATCTCTAAGGTTTTTATTTCCAAAGCATATGGATAACACGTTCCTGTGACAGTTCATGTGTCCTGACCATGGTAACACTTCCACAGGGATATGGGCTGAAACCACCAATTTCAGTCATGCAGGCCACAGAGCTTTTTTCCTTTGCTATTACTCCCTTGAACTGGTATTGAACCACATTACCCAGAGGTTAAAAAGCTGCTACTGATCCCCAGAGCCTCATGAGACCCTCTATGCTTGCATTTATTTGTTCAACAGCTAGTTCCCCAAGTTTTTACAGTAATTTAAAGGATGGCACTGAAACTTGTGCCATCTGCAGCTATGCATCTAAGCAATGGCTGCTTTATTTCCCAGTAGTATATTGTATATTAGAAATATAAACCTGTACTCACCACAAACAGCTCTGGAATTAGATTAAAATACACCAGCTGGGACACTGACTAGCATGAAGAAAGCATTTTATGGGGTTGTACAGATATTCTCTACCACTTCCATAGACACTTGCCTGATATTAATGTCAAATGGAATAAACATGTTTCCTAAGCCTGACTTCTGACTTTCAGTCACCATCATCTTCTTAGCATTTTTCAGGGCTTTATTTCAAGTTTCCTGTGATAGAGAAAGGCAGGGAACTTTTCTTCCCATACCTTTGAGGTGTTTTAGTTTCTGTCTGCAATTAATGTGCCCCCTGAAGGTGGTGTGTGTGGTTGCCTCTGCATATGAGTCTTTATCTAACCCTTCTTTATGCCTCCCTGACTCACAGCATGCATTTTCCATTTTTCTTTTTTTGGGTAATCACTTTTCCTTCTCTTCTTAGCTTGCTCATACTAGACTTTCTCTAACCCAGTTTCTTTAACTGCATATGCTTTATTACGTCTTTTTCTCTGCATGTATTTGAAATTTTCCTGACTTTTTCCCTAACCAATTTTATTAGTTTCATTCTTTTTTTAATTCTTACTCCCTCCCTGTACGCTTTTAGTTGGGCGTTCTGAAGGCTGAAAGGTGTGCAGAAATATACACAACACTTCTCAATCTATTCCCATTTTTCTCAGTAATCCTACAACCTTCTTGAGGATAAATCCTGAATATTATAAATAAAGATGTACTCAGCCCTCACAGAATTCCCAGAATGGATAAAACCAAGCCACAGGATTTGTTAGATTGGATATGACCACTTACTGCAAACCAGTTAAATTGAATATTGGATCATGATCCAAACTGCATCCCAGAGGAAAAGAAACATTTTCTGAACCACACTCTTAGTCATATTATTTGGTTTTAGGTGGTTCTGCAAGAAGTGGGAAGTCAGATTTTATGGTTCTTTTGAGTCCCTCCCAGTTGGAGATACTCTACAATTCCGATTTTATGAGTGCTTTTTGTGGTCCTCAAGGCTTCATCTCCAGGTTTTGCCACAAACTTCAACATTGCTGTGTCCAAATGCCTTATCTTTTTCATAGCTTTTTTTTTTTTTTTTTTTTTTTTTTTTTTTTTTTAAAGCAAGCTTCCTTGGGGTTTAAATAGCTGAGACACAAACCATGTCACAGACTTGCAAGCCAGCTTGAAGGAGCAAGGTGTGCTATTTTATTTCACTTTACTCTGTCTCTTCTCCAGTTTCAAAATTGAAATCGGATGTATCCAAAGATCTTATGCATGCAATTTTTAAAAGAAATCAACATCTGAAATCTGAGCAGCATTCTCAGGTGAGCTCTGTCCTTATTGAGGTTCTAAAAAAAGAACTGAGCAGAACAGATTCAAGTCAAACTAGACATCCTCATAAGCTTGGTCTGCCCATTAAGAGAAAGGTTTTTAGGAAGCAGATTTACCTTTTTGGCACTAAACATTTGCACGTATAGAGCCTCCACAGAGGCTCTTTCAAGTATTGTTGACTTTTAAAACCTTACAATAGCCAGAAGGATTCCATTACAAATCAATTAACTCTATTCATTCACCCCATAGTCAGCCTCCTAATTTGTTTTTTACTAAAGTATGTTTTCCAGTAAGTTGCAGCTTCTAATAACCAGAACTGGAGAATTTCCTGCCTCCTTTACTAATGAGGGGGTTTTTTTGGTGTTTTTATTCTTTTGCTTTGAATAAAAGTGGATTTAAAATAGTTTGTATTTCCATATGCCAATGTAGCCACTATATCAGTGAAAGCAATAACAGCTGAAAGTCATCACATTACAGCAGCCCTTGAAGTATGTGACAGAAAAGTACAAATAAACAATTCCTGTAAATACATTATAGTCTCCTTAAGTAGTGATTTTGAATGCTAATTATGTCTGACTCTAGTTAAACATCAGTACAGACAGTTTGTGCTCCTCTCAACCTGCAATTAAGAGACTCACTTAACAAATTTGAAATCGCATGAAGATACATTATTTTGTCAAATGTTCCCAAAGCTGATTTCTGCATAAATGAAAATTATTTAAGCAGCATTATTTGCTTTGTCACTGGAATGGCTCAGTGAGTTCTTCCTGGCCCTTATTATCTTTTTGATAAATAGTTATCTGCTCTCCCATTTCTATGATGTAGACAATTAGTTATAGAAAAAAAGAATAGGCTTGATTGATAATTACATGAAGATATACTTAATCCCTTCACCTCTTTGAAATGTAATGGAGACATTAAAGAGAAAAAGACCCACTAACAATGACCCTGTGACTTGCAGATGATTATAGAAGTAAAGTTTTAACACAGAACTCTGCTACCAGCCCTGGGAGTGGTGCAGAGTCTGCTCGAATTTCAGTGTAAAAAACCTAAAGACCCAAAACATAAAAAATGAAGAAAATGTAGTAAGGTTCAGTCTAGTTTAATTTTAAGCAGGAGCTGGGGGAGATGGGTGCATTTAGCCTGGAGAAAAGGAGGCTTAGAGGGAACTTCATTCCTCCCCACAACTATCTGAAAAGAGGTTGTAGGTCTTTTCTCCCAGGTAACAAGTGACAGAACTAGAAGAAATGGCCTTAAGTTGAACTAGAAGAGGTTTACATTCGATATTAGGAAAATTTCTTCGCTGAAAGGATGATCAGGCATTGGAACAGGCTTCCCAGGGAAATGGTGGAATCACAATTCCTATTTTAAATACTTGTAGATGTGGCACTTGAGGACATGGTTTAGCAGTGGATCTGGCAGTGCTGGATTGAAAGGTTTGACTTGGCGATCTCAGAGGTCTTTTCCAATCAAAAAAATTTCTATGATTATATTATTCTATATTAATAAAACAATTATTATATTATTTATATATATATAATATTAATAGAACAGTTAAAATAACACTAAAATCCCAACGTTAGGTAAATACAAAAAAAGAGCTGGAGAAGGACTTTTGACAAGGCTGTTTAGTGAGAGGACAAATAGTCATGGCTTTAAACTGAAAAAGGTTAGATTTGACTTTAATATTAGGAACAAATTTTTTATGGACTGTGGTGAGGCATTGGAACAAATTGCATAGCAAAGTTGTAGGTGCCCATATGTGGGGTGGGAGTTAATGGGATTTTATTGAATAATGTGGGACCTGAAATGATGTAAATTGCGTGGAACAAGGAGTGTAATGTGCTGGAATTGCCTGGAGTAGAGTTAATTTTTTTCTTGGTATCTGGTATGGGAGTGTGTTTTGTACTTGTGCTGAACACAGGGCTGATACTACAGAGATGTTTTTGTTATTGCTTAGCAGGGCCTACACAGAGCCAAGGCTTTTTCTGCTTTTCAAATGGCCATGCTGGGGAGGAAATTGGGAGTTCAGGGGAGGTTGGGAAGAGACACAGCCAGAACAGATGATCCAAACTCAGTATATAAAGTGGGGGAAGGAGGAAAAGGAGATATTTGGAGTGTTGGCATTTGTCTTCCTAAGTCATGGTTACACATGATGGGGCACTGCTCTCCTGGAGGTGGCAGAACAACTGCCTGCCCATGGGAAGCAGGGAATTCATTCCTTCTTTTAATTTGCTTGTGTGCTTGGCTCTTGCTTTCCCTATTAAACTGTCTTTATCTCAACCAGTGAGTTTTCCAGCTTTTACCTGTCTGGTTCTCTCACAGATCCCACTGGTGGGGGAGCAGGTGATTGGCTGCATGGGGCTTGGCTGCTGGTTGACAGCAAGCAATGACAATGGAAATGTTCAAGGCCAGGCTGAATGGGGTTCTAAACAACCTGGTCTAGTGAAAGTTGTCCCTGCCTATGGCAAGGGTTTGGAATGAAATGATAGATTAGGTCCCTTCTGACCCAAACCACTTTTTTTATTTCTATAGTTCTGTGAAGTGCATTTAGCAATTGAATCACATCCTAAGACCTTATACATTTCACCTACTGTCTCTGAGTGAAGTGAAACTCAGACGTACGTAGGCAATCAAAAGGGGTCATTTTGATTGTGAGCAGATACTGCTGGGCTGGAATTCATCTCACCTGAATCTGGAGAGTGAAAATTCAGCTCCACACTCCAGACACACATGTGTAGACGTGTACCAGTGAACTAGATTCAAAGGACATGATTATTATCCACTGCCTAGTGGTTGAACTCTGGAAGAGGAAATCTGTATCTCCTTTCTCTGAAGTGATGCTGACTAGATGACAGGACACAGAAGATGCTTTTCCAACACTAACTTTCTTTTGTCTGCTACACTGGTGAAATAGAGAGACAATAACTTTGGGAAGGACAGGTTTTATCTATCATGTTTTGCTGGTCTGAATTGTAGATAGGATTCCTTTGCTTCCCTGCTATAAGCAATATCCCCTGAAGAAAAAGTCTTGCTGAATGTTTGCTTTGTTTTTCTTACCACTCTCTTCTTTAATCAGCTTAAGGATTAGACTGATTTGCAGATTTGATTAGTAACAAAAACATAAAATCACACATACATACAAACACCCCCCCCAAAAAAAAGAACAAACAAAAAAAAAACCAAAACAAAACAAAGAAACCCAAATAAGCAAAAACTTTCTACTTTACTTTGCATATATCCAATAATACTGAAGACAGATTTTAGCCAAATACATTTTTACCTTCAGTGGACTAATTTGGCTAAAAGCTTCTCCATGAAAAAAATGCATCATACAGAAAGCTTGGGTCCTGACATGTCTTTTGACAGCTACATATAAAGCAGTAGTCCAGGCATGTGGAAATTGTGAACAAAGAATCCTCTTAAGTTCATGACAGCCTGAAAAAATTGTATGCTGAGGAGAGTTTTGAAGTCAGTGAAGTTGCCACTAAAACCCTTTGTAAATATGCTTCTTAAAAGTTACACTGAAATGTTGCAGTTATGTTGCCTGTTAGAACTGAAAATTACTATGATGGCTGAAACTATAAAAGGAAAATATGTAAGATCTGGATCTATGTTTTTCAAAGAGAAAATAACCTGATATGTCACTCACAAAGGCAGCTGGACCTTTTTTGTCAGCAGTCTCCTCCAGTGGTCTAACAATTTCATGGCTTTCACTAGACAAAACTTTGCCAGCATTGGGAACACTAAACAACTTTTTGAAGTGGTGAAAAAAAGAAAAAAGGCACTTTCTTGATTGTCTGATGTCTATGGCAGTCTATGTGTTGTCTGACAAGAAAGCTAGTATTAATTTTCAACTTTACCTTCTGTTCTGAAATGGTAATTTGTGACATTTATTTATAAATATGATGATTGAGTCAGAAACTCAAAAATATGAATCCTGAATATAGGATGACATCCTCTGTAGTCATTAATTTACCTCGAGGATGTTAAAACATTTTGCAAGCTATATAAAAAATGGCATATTTTGCCTTCCCAGATGGCCTGCAGCACAAGCCAGGTGTAGAACCTGAATAATGGATAGTAATACTATTCAGCAAGGGATGGATGAAAATGAAAAACAGTGTTTCCTGTTGTTTAGAGAAAATAATTTGAACCAGAACAACAGAAACCCCACCCTTAATATATATTAAATGTGATGGAAACTTTTCAATGATTTCTTAATTATTTATATAGTGTCTTATTAAAGTAGCTTCTTAATTTAATAATTTTCTTAAATATTTTAGATTTATCTTGTCTTTTTCTTGCTTGCCTATGGACCAGTTTATTTTAGGGTCAGTATTCTGCAGATTATTGGTTTGACCTGCTAAGGAAGCAGCATCACAAGAGGATAACTGGATAGACCAAGGATCTACCTGGTCTTACAGTGAGTGTTAGCTGATATTTGATAGTGGGTATAAGGATTTAGTTATGACAGGAAAAGATTTAGTAATGACAGTTTCTGATAAGCAGTAGTTTAGGGGTTTCTTGAGCTGGAAGTTCTAGTAGTGTTTTTAGTAGTGTTAGATAAATGTACCTCCTTGTTTTGTTTGATTCTGATAATTCATGCTCTTTTACAACCCATAATACCCATTCCTTGTAGGTATACACAAAATTACTTTATTTTTCCTAGTTTTTAATGTATTTACTGATCTCTTGGGGTATTCCTTGTTCTGGCAATATAAATGCATTAGATAAGTAGTATTCTTTTATCATCTTTTTTTCTGTGCTCATCCTCTCTTCTTCCACTTCCCAGAATATCCATGTTTTCACACTGATCAGAAATGGACCATTATCTTGGATGGCTTCTGAAATGTTTTATTTTCTGAAATTCTATAAAAAATGAAAACACGGAAATGTAGAGAGAGATTACAATAAATCAAGCAGCTAAAGCAATACATATCCTTCTCTGTGGGCATTACCCATTATTCCCCTCTGGTCATTAGCATGGGAGAACTGACTGTGTGTGAATTCATACAGAGGAATTAATGGGCCACATCTGAAAAGATAATAGCTGAGCTATTAAAGACAAAAAAGAACCTAAAGAAAGAACAGGGAATGCTGAGGAAACATTAGATGAGAAAATACTGCACCAGGCACTTCGTATATGAAAAAATATTCATATGCAGTGTTACAGTGTGGTTGGTTCAATCTCTTCTGGTTGCTTTAGTTTCATATTTTCAGAGCAATTGTGTGTAAAAAACACAACAGAATCAAACCACCGTGTCTGCCCATGCCACCACCAATGCAGAGGGGGCCCCTCAGCAGCCCTGAACAACATTACATAAGTGAGGAGGACTCAGAGACCTCATTGCAGCCTCACGGTATTTGAAGGGGGCTTTGGAAAAAAGAGAGAGTTCTTGTACTGGCAGATAGTGATAGAAGGGGAGACATTTTAAACTAAAAGGGGAGAGATCGGATTACGTTTTAGGAAGAAATTTTTTAATCAGAGGATAGTGAGGCACTGGAACAGGTGGCCCAGAGAAGCTGTGGATGCTGCATCCCTGGAAGAACTTAAGGCCAGGATGGATGGAACCCTGAAAAACCTAATCTAGTGGATAGAGTCCCTGTCCATGGCAGAGGTTGGAATGAAATAGTTTTTAAGTTTCCTTTCAACACAGATCATTCTATGATTCTGCCAGGACTTAGTTAAAAGTGAAATTTAAGGTGGTCACTTATTAAAATAAACAACAACAAAAAAAACAAACAAAAGAACACCCCCCCCCCAATAAAACACACCCCCTCAAAAAAAATAAGACAAAAATCACACCAAACAAAAGAACAATAATACCACCCCAACCCCCCAACCAAACAGGACTCTGATAGTTATACTGACACCTCCAATCCTTAATTAAACATATATTTTCCTTTCAACAAATGTGCATAAGGCAGCCAATATTTTTGTTCTTTTTTGTTCTTTGTGGTTTTATTGTTTTGTTTTGTTTTTCTTTATATAAAGAGAGGAAAAGATAACAACCTAGATAAAGAAGCAGACAGCCTGTTCATACAACTAACTAATTAGACCAGTGGCAATCAGCTAGGCCAACCAAGAACTTTCTCTTTCCTGCAGCAGTTTTCATGCACTATTTTAAATGTTAAAGTCTTCCTGGTCACAAACTGCAGCTGAACTGACTTTTGGATGTTTTACTGTGCCAGCAGTGCCTTCCTTCACTGTCTCAGCACAGCTGAGGTTTGGTACCAGCAACTTTCTCTACCTGCTCCCCTCTCCAATATGTGCCTTAATGCCAGCTTAAGAGCTTTGTGCAATATTTTTGCACAGCATTAGAAAATAAGAGCAGATGATCCATAGCATCTACTTTTGCCCCAGCTCCCAGGGGATACCATGATAAAAGATCAAATTCCTATCTAGATCAAACTGCATGAAATATCATATAAAAACTTAATTTCCTTCTATTTTGTAATTAAAGAAAAAAGTTCTTTCTTTTCTTTCTTTTCTTTCTTTTCTTTCTTTTCTTTCTTTTCTTTCTCCCTTCCCTTCCCTTCCCTTCCCTTCCCTTCCCTTCCCTTCCCTTCCCTTCCCTTCCCTTCCCT